>VZQC01012735.1:2258810-2315432 GCA_009823505.1 Rhizomys pruinosus | reverse complement strand
TTTTTTTTTCCCCAAGGTACCAGACCAAAAGGTCCAGCTTTTTATTGAGCATTTTAACAGGTTTAGTCAAAAAGACCAAAGCCCATGTCGTCATCAGATTCCTCTGATTCTTCTTTCTTGGCCTCCACTTTCTTCTCCTCAGCTGGGGCAGCAGCAGTAGAGGGGGCAGGACCACCTACTGGGGCAGCTCCAGCTGCCAGAGCAGGTCCACCAGCCCCTACATTGCAGATGAGGCTCCCAATGTTGATACTGGCCAGGGCCTTTGCAAACAAGCCAGGTCAAAAAGGTTCAACATTGACACCAGCTGCCTTAATAAGAGCATTGATCTTATCCTCCGTGACGGTGACCGTCATCGTGCAGGATGAGAACGGAGTAGATGCAGGCGAACTCGGACACGGAGTCCATGCTGAGAACTGCGGCGCGGTGCTAGCCGCTGGATGAAGTGAGGGCCTCACCACAACGCGGCCTTAGCTTCCTCGGAAGAACTGAGCACCTTGGCGGCAGCTGAGGAAAAGCCACAAGAGAGTTTTTATCTCTGCTACCCTGTTCTTTATCAAGTAGAAGAATGAATTCATGTAGTTAAAAATGGGTCATTTGAAACTAGCAATTCATAGGACAAAAAGGAATAAAAATGAAAAAAAAAAAAAAAACAGGAAGAATACCTGAGGAACTTTTGAGATATTATGGAAGAAACCAATTTTCACATGATGAGTATCTCAGAGAAAGAAGGTAAGAAGAAAAAGGTAGAAAGTTTACTAAAGAAAATAATGGCTGAAATTTTCCCAAATCTGGAAAAGGAAATGAACATCCAAATTCACAACAACCAAAAGAATCCAGGTAGGTATACCTAAATATGTTTACACTAACACACATTATAAGTTATACCAAAAGACAAAGAATTGTGAAAGCAGCCATAGAAATGAAACACATCACATAGAATGGACCCCTATGAGGCCATCAGCAGATTTTGCAGCAAAAGTCCTGAAGGCCCTGGGAAAGTAGGAAGATATGCTCAAGGTCATAAGAGACAAAAAATAAAAACCAAAAAAATACTGCACATGCAAAAATATGTCTTTTTAAATGAAAGGCAAATAAAGACTTTGCCAGACAAAAACTAACAGAGCTCATCACCAACAGATTTGTCATACAAAAGATGTCAGAGAGGTCGTTTAAAATGAAGATATACTAAAAAGCAACATGAAATCACATGTGCATATACATACCAAGAGTAAAGATAAGTGTATACAGAAATATAGAATAATGTGGTATAGTAATGGTGGTTTATAAATCATTCCTTAACGTACAATTTAAAACTAAAGTAATGAGAGTAGGGGGCTGGAGAGATGGCTCAGTGGGTAAGAATGCATCTAACTCTTACATATGACCTGTGCTTGATATCCAGCACACACATGGGGCAGCTCACAATCCAGAGGATTGGACACCTTGTTGGAGCCTTCAGGGGAACCCACACATATGGAGCACACACAAAGAGAGATTCCCACACATATGTATAAATAAAAATAAAAAGTAAATCATTTCTTAAAAGTAATAAAAAACTATAACCAAAAATTAGTTAATAAGTATATAATAAAATATTTAGTAAATGGTGATATCAACAAAATAAAGTTCAGGGAAATAAATCTAGCTCCCATTTAAAGTTTAAGCTGGCAGCAGCTAAAATAAGTTATTTTCCCCACAAAAAGTTTTATACAAGTCTTATAATATGCCCAGAGAAAACTTTATAGTTTTAGAAAAGAAAAAAAATAAAACTTAAAGCATGACACCTACAAAATAAATTAGCAAACTACAAAGAAAGACAAGAAGCAAGAGAGAGAGGGACAAAAGGACCACAAAATATAAAGAAAACAGTTAAAGTGAAAATAGAAAGTTCTTAGCTATAAGGATTACTTTAAACATGAGTAAACTCGAAGCCATTATGTTAAGTGAAGTAACACAGTCCCAGAAAAAAAAAAAAAAAGGCGAATGGTTTCCTTCATTTGTGGATGCTAACACCAAATCTCCAGTTGGCAGGCAAATTGAGCAACTTTACTACCATTTGTATTCACACATTGTAATTACCATATATGAATGGAAGATATGTATTCATATTCTATTCATATTCTTTTTACCTGCATGCAACTTTACTGTTAAAATGTGAAGCTCTAAATGTGCTTAGGAATTAACCTATAGTTTATTTTCAGAATTTGTAATTTTGATTTATGTGTGGAATGTATATATGCATATTTTGGAATAATATAAAATTAAAGGGAACAAAAAAAGAGAGGAAAACATAATAAAAAAAACTGACCAAAACAGTAAACTTGTGCATCAAAAAGGTTATAAAAGACAGAAAAGGGGCTGGAGAGATGGCCTAGCGGTTAAGAACGCCGACCACTCTTACAGAGGACCCAGGTTCGATCCCCAGCACCCACATGGCGGCCGAGAGCCGCCCGAAACTCCAATTCCAGGAGAACTCCAGTTCCAGGGGAATCCGACACCCTCTTCTGACCTCCGCGGCATTGCATGACACGGGTGCCAGACTTGCATGCAGACAGTACATTCATACACATACAGAAATAAATAAAAATAAAAAAAAAAAGACAGAAAAAGAGGCAAGACAGGACTTAACATGTATGACAGAGTCCATGAGCTCTGGTGGGGAGTGGGGGGGGGGATGTAAGGGATGGGCATGGACAGGGGAATGAGTCTAGATTTGATTGAGAAATGTTGTATGAAATACACTCAATAAAAATTAACTTACAAAACACATTAGCACATACAAAAAAATGAGTGGATTAAATTTAGACAATGAAAGTTTCATAAAAGCTGAGTACACTTTAAACAATAGAGGGATGGAGCTATATACATGCTATAGGAAATCAAATTTATATTTAAGAATACAAATACACTAAAGTTAAAGGAATAGAAAAAGAGCCCATAGGCATTGTAACCAAAAAATAGGACTGTTGCAAAGAAAGTATTAGATATTCATAAATCAACCAATTCAGTAGTAACGAATAAATAAATACAATGTTACTAACATCAGAACCCCAAAATACATAAACACTGACATTTGAGAAGAAAGAAAGAACAATATAACCATTGTAGGTGATTTAAATGACCTATTTATACTAATAGATCATCTAGGAAAAGAAATGAGACAGCAAGAAGTTAATGAATGTACAGAAGAAGTAAAATTCAATTCACTTAGAAAGAAAGAATTAAAATCATGTTTGCAGATAACAATGTTATATATAGAAAATTCCAGGTTCAATACACACAAGCAAATAAGAAGAAAAAAGAATTAATTAATCAAAGAAATCGCAAAATGTAAAATCAATATCTAAACTTTAGTTGTGAGGCCCTGGAGTTGACCTCCAGTTCCATTTTAAAAAGAAATAAAATTTAGATACATTCATATGCACTAATAACAAATTATCTAAAAGGGAAATTTAGAAAATAATTCCATCTATGATAACATCAAAAAGAATAAAATAGGGGTCTGGGGATACAGCTTAGTGGTAGAATATTTACATAGTGCATACAAGTCCCTGGGTTCAATCTCCAGCACCACAAATTAATAATAATAATAATTATTATTATTTTATTATTTCAATAAAAATAACAACTACCAAGTGAAAGACTTGTGTGCTAAAAATTATAAAACACTGGCTAAATAAATTAAAGCAAATATAAGTAAGTGGAATAGCATATGATTCTCATGGACTGGAAAATAGTTGAACTTCCATTTTCACATATTTACTAAAAATTATTAAAAGGTCCAAACAACCTAATTTGAACCACAGATTCAATACAATCTCTATCAAAATTTTCAATGCTATTCTTTACAGAAATAAAATTTTTAAATCCTAAAATTCATATGGAACCATAAAATACTTGTTCTAGTTTGGTCACCACTGTGATACACATCATGACCAAAAGCAACTAGGAGAGAAAAGGATTTTATTTCATTGTACAGGTTACAGTCCATCATTGAGGGAAGCCAAGGCAGGAACTCAAGGAAGGAGCTTGAGGCAGAAAAGAGTGGAGGACTATAATTCATTAGCTTCCTCCTAGGGTTGTATTCAGCTACCTTTCTTATACAATCCAGGCCCACCTGCAGAAGGATGGTAGAGCCCACAGTGTTCTGGGCCTTCCTAAATCAATTACCAATCAGAGAAGGCCCCAGAAACATGCCTGTTGGCCAATCTGATGGAGAAAATGCCTCAATTAATGTCAAGTTGATAACTAAGATTGGCCATCACAGTGCTCAAACTGGACAAAGTACAAAGCTGGAGGCATCATACCTTTGATTTTTAAATACATTCCAAAGCTAAGTGATTCCAACAGTATACTACTGTCATAAACGTGAGCTCATAGGTAAATGAAATGAAGCAGAGAGCATGTAAATTCAGGTAGATTCGGCCAACTGATGTTTGTCAAGACTGCCAAGAATATAGCACAGTAAACAGAGACATTCTGTAATAAGCAGTGGTGCAAAATCCGATATCCATACGCAAAACAATGAAACTGAATTTTTTAACACCACACTCACAAAAGCTTTCAAAATTTATTAGTGATATAAACTTAAGACTTGCAACATTCCTGGTGGGGCGGGGAATAAGCACCTGAACATCTTGGTGATGAGTTCCTTGCTAACAACACACCAACAACCTAGGCAACAAAAGCAAAGCTACACAAATGGTGTTATATCAAACTCAAAAGTTTATGCTTTGCTCAAAAGCAAAAACAATCAAGAGACCAGAGAAAAGTATTTTAAAACTGTACACCTTACATGAATTAACATCTAAGATGTTTCAGGACTGGAGAGATGGCTCAGTGGTTAAGAATACTGGCTGTTGGGGCTGGAGGGATGGCCTAGCGGTTGGGAGCGACGACCGCTCTTGCAGAGGACCCGGGTTCGATCCCCAGCACCCACATGGCGGCTAAGAACCGTCTGTGACTCCGGTTCCAGGAGAACTCCAGTTCCAGGGGAATCCGAGACCGTCTTCTGACCTCCGCGGCATCGCACGACACGGGTGCGCAGACCTGCATGCAGACAATACATTCATACACATAAAAAATAAAATAAATAAAAAAATTAAAAAAAAAAAAAAAAAAAAAAAAAAAAAAAAAAAAAGAATACTGGCTGCTCTTGCAGAGGACCCAGGTTCAATTCCCAGCACCCACATGACAACTAAAGACTGTCCTATCTCTAGTTCCAAGGAAGTCAATACCCTCTTCTGACCACTGCAGACATTACATAACATGGGAACACTCACATACATGCACGCAATACACTCGTATGCAAAAATTTTTTTAAACATCTAAAATATTTTATACATCAATGGCACAGAACTCAATAAAAATTTCTACATGGGCTGGAGAGATAGCCTAGTGGTTAAGAGCGCCGACTGCTCTTGCAGAGGACCCGGGTTTGATCCCCAGCACCCACTTGGCAGCTGAGAACCGTGGGTAACTCCAATTCCAGGAGAACTCCAGTTCCAGGGGAATCCAATGCCCTCTTCTGACCTCCGCGACATTGCACGACACGGGTACACAAACCTACATGCAGACAGTACATTTAAATAAATAAATAAATAAATAAATAAATAAATAAATAAATAAATAATAAATAAGATATATTTAATAAAAAAATTTCTACAATCAAAATTCTATTAAAATGGGCAAAAGAACCTGAATAAATATTCCTCCAATAGAGATAGAGAAACAACAGCATTGGGAAAGATCTTCAATGGCAATGATGATCAGGAAAATAAAGACAATTTAAAAACACCGTAAGTCATCACCTCTCATCTGTTAGAGTGACATTTAAGTTATTTTTTTAATTTTATTTATTTCTGTATGTGTATGAATGTACTGTCTGCATGCAAGTTTGTGCACCCGTGTCGCGCAATGCCCCGGAGGTCAGAAGAAGGTGTCGGATTCCCCTGTTACTGGAGTTCTCCTGGAATTGGAGTTTCAGACGGTTCTCAGCCGCCATGTGGGTGCTGGGGATCGAACCCGGGTCCTCTGTAAGAGCGGTCGGCACTCTTAACCGCTAGGCCAGAGTGACATTTAAAAAATAAAAGATAGTAAGTGCTGATAACTATGAGGAAAAAAATGAATGTTGATGGAGAGAATACAGATTCAGGTAACAATGGTAGAAAATAGTATTGTAGTTCATCAAAAAACTAAAACTAAGATGTGATCTAGCAATCTCACAACTGGATATATACAAAACTAACCAAAATTAGGAACATGGAGTCATATACCAATTTAAATACAGTATAATTAACAATAGCTAAGACATAGAAGCAATTTTAATGTTTATCAAAGAATAAATAGATTTTTAAGTGATGCATAAAAATGGAATATTCTGTGGCAATGAATTTTCTTGAAATGCCTTCTGTTACAAATGGGAATTTTGCTGAGCATGGTGGCAAACATCTTTAACCCCAGCACTCCAGAGGCAGAGGTAGGCAGATCTCTGTGAGTTCAAGGCCAGCCTGATCTACATAGGGAGCTCCAGGCCAGCTGGGACTAAAGAGAGACCCTGTCTCAAAAATACCAAGAAAAAAAAATGGGAATTTTACCTAACCTTGTAATTAAAGTTAATCTTTTATGTTTTGAGACCATCTAATATTATCTATTCAATCTGCTACTGCATAATCAGTTTATTTAAATCTAGCTGGCTTGTAGACCAGGCCTTCAAGGCCAGCCTGGTCTACAGAGTGAGTTCCAGGACAGCTGCGGCTACAGGGAGACCCTGTCTCAAAAAGACCAAAAAAAAAAAAAAAAATCTAGCTGGCCTTTAGGAAAACAACGTAAACAAGCCTACTAGGCACTTGGGATCTTCTGGCAATTAACTTCTACAAGCGAGCTAAACAGGTAAATTTAATCTTGGATTACATTCCCAATTTCTCCCTCATGATACATCCTTGCCCCTGGCACAGAATAGTGTGTGTGTGTGTGTGTGTGTGTGTGTGTGTGTGTGTACACACACACACATTAAATATATCCTTGCTCAAAGTAGCAACATTGAAAGCAATGAATTATTACCAGTTTATGTTGCAAACAACAAGTTTCCAGATTGATAACATATGTTTGTGGTTTTATATGTTGTGCTGGGTCAGTTGGGTGTCAGAAAAGAAAAATTCTTCCCTGATAAGATTCTTCATTTCTTTCCTATGCCAAGCTGGATGTACTGTTTAAATAGAGTATGGCCCTTGGTTGGAAGAACAGTTCCAAGAGAAATCAGAAGGAACAAATTTGAGAAGTGATCTGGCTCACTCTTAGTTTAAACAGCTCCAAGTATCAAACTACCTTTGTTCAGGCGCCACCTAATTATGGCATCTCTGCCCTATTATTCAGCATCAGAAAAGAAGAAGCAACATGAATAAACTAAGAGCTCAGAAGCCTAGTGAGAGAGCAGATGCAGAAGGAGAAATGGCACATGATATGTCATACAATGAAGTCAAATAGCCAGACTCATAGAAGCAGAGTAGAATGGTGGTTGTCTGGCCCTAAGGAGAATAAGATAGGCAGGTGTTAGTTAGTCAAAGATCCTCAAGGTTTAGTCACAGAAGATAAATAAGTACTTGAGATGAACTGTAGTTTCAATAGTTATATCAAGGTATTATATATTTTTCAATTTTTTTATTATTAAACTTTTTCCATAGGTCATACATCATTTCTCAATTGATTCTAGAATTGCTTCCCTTTCCATGCCCCCCACAACACCTTAGTCCCTGCACTCTGCCATACATGTCCTGCATCTTTTTCTGAGTCTTTCCAGAGGTTTTTTTTTTTCAGTTCTTTTGTTGTTGTTCTCTCCAACTTGTATTGCTACAGTATATATACACATATATACATATTTTTATATATATACATAAATATATATACATACATACATACACATATCACTTGAATTGTAGGATTTTTCCTAAAAGATGTCATATTTTCCTTAAGGAAGTGCTCAAAAGTTCCTCCTTGGCAATCCCAAACAACTATCAATCCTGCACCTTTGCCCCACTTGGGGGTCTTTCCCTCCCATGGTCCCCCTAAATAAAATCCAGTAAGCACGTGTCCTGTCCCGATCCCCCTGCACTGGCTTCCATGATACACCCCAGGTAGTCCAACAATGACAGTCTATATTCTGACGAGGCTGACATCCCCTTAGCTGTTTAGTCCACAAGCTGGGTATCTCAGTAGTCCCCATCTGGCATTGAAGGTTTGGAGGATTCTTGGAGAGACGAGTCCTCAGTCCATATTGGAAGGTTACAAAGCTGTGTCTCATGTCTTTGAGGAGTGCCAAAAGCAGTGGCAGCCACAGACTTGATGCACTTGGCAGTAAGAATTGAAGATAGGCCCAACAGCAGTACTCTCTCTTTTTTCTTTTTTTCTCTTTACTAAGATCTCAAGTTCTATGTCTGCAGTACAGTTTCTCTAGTCTTACTGATTATTTACATCTGGTTGTACTTTCCTTTTGGGATGCTTAAGGCCACACTGTTACCCAGATTAACTAAGGTTTTTATTTTCTCAAAGTCATTTGAGGATCTGGTCCTTAGGGGTGTCTTGGGGTTTTTTTTTTGGGGGGGGAGGAGGGGGGAGCCCCTTGCTCCTTTCAGTTTATCATTTACCAGTTCCATCCACTCAAGGACAAAATCAGGTCTTGCTAGACCAGGCTTCCTTTTCTGAAGACTTTTCTCTTTATAGACTGGACACTGGCTGAAGTCCCATTAGTGGATCTCCAAGACCTCCATGAACAGGAAGACTGGTGACCCACATCCACAGGACATTTCAACAAGAGATGTCCCCATGCATAATCCCCTAAAACTTAGTTGACCTCTGAGGGCAAGGAACAAAGTCCCTTAGGTCTCTCAGCCAAATTGGTATGAGAGTTAAGTATGGTCGTTAAGCACCCAGAAAGGCTAAGTTGCACCAGCCTATTACATTGCGCCTATATTAAAATTGTATCCTTTGGAAACAAACTGTATGTTATTTCCATATCATATTTCTTGATTCACATCTTTCCATTTTAATCCCATGTTACTCTAAAAGATGCACACATACCCTCCATCACAAACCAAAAACCCAAGGACTGAAAATAAATGTTAGGTCAGCTCTAGAACCTGTTTAGGGATTCACGATGCAAGAGTACAGTTGTGTTTAGATCATGAGGAACATAACATTAACGTTGTTCAGTTTGTCTTACAACTAGGTACTTGGTACTAGCATCCACAGATGAGGGATACCATTTGTCTTTTGTTTTTCTGGGATTGTGTTACTTCACTTAGCATAAAATCTTCTAGTTCCATCCATTTATCTGCAAATTTCATGATGTCATCTTTCTTTACCTCTGCATAGAACTCCATTGTGTAGATGCACCACATTTTCTCTATCCACCCGTTGGTTGAGGGGCACCTGAATTGGTTCCAGCTCTTCACTATTGTGAAGAGAGCTACAATAAACATGGCTGTACATGTATCTCTGTGTTAGGAAGAGTCTGATGGATATATTCCCAGAAGTGGTATGGCTGGGTCAGGTTGTATGTTCATTTTGAGTCTTTTTTTTTTTAATTTTTTAATTAATTTTTATTTATTTCTGTATGTGTACAAATGTACTGTCTGCATGCAAGTCTGTGCACCCATGTCATGCAATGCTGTGGAGGTCAGAAGTGGGTGTCGGATTCCCCTGGAGCTGGAGTTCTCCTGGAATTGGAGTTTCAGACGGTTCTCAGCTGCCATGTGGGTGCTGGGGATCGAACCCGGGTCCTCTGCAAGAGCAGTCAGCGCTCTTAACCACTAGGCCATCTCTCCAGCCCCCATTTTGAGTCTTTTAAGGGTTCTCCATACTGCTTTCCATAGTGGTTGTACAAGTTTGCATTCCCACCAGCAGTGGATGAGTGTTCCCCTTTCTCCACACCCTCTCCAGCATTTAGTATCATGTGTTTTCTTGATCCTTGCCAGCCTTATCGGGGTGAGATGGTATCTTAAAGTGGTTTTAATTTGCATTTCCTTAATTATTAGCAATGTTGAAAACTTTTTAAGATGTTTCTCAGCCATCTCTATTTCCTCAGTTGTGAATTCTCTGTTCAGCTCTTTACTCCATCTTTTGAGTGAGTCATTTGTTTTCTTCTTTGTTTTTTTGAGTAGTTTATATAGTCTGGAAGTTCATGCTCTGTCAGAAGGTTTCCTCCCACTCTCTGGGTTTTCTCTTCACTTCCCTGATTGTTTCTTTTGCTAAAGATAAATAAGTACTCTAGATGAACTGTAGTGTCAATAGTTTTATCAAGGTATTATATATTTTAAAATACAATAAAATAGTAAATCTTACTCGAAGTAGTCTCATGAAATGCAATAATGATAAAAACTCAGAAGGAAATTTTCGTAGGTGTAGGGACTACAATGGCAAGTTGTAGTGATATCAGGGATTTAAGCAAAAGCCCTAGTTTCAGGAATCCCGGCAAAAGAAAGTCAACTATCTGTCCCAATATGTCAATTAAGCAATTGCAAAGGTCAGAAAAAGGAGAATTAATCAATGTAGCTGTGAATGAAAGTCTTAGAAAACCTAACTGCCTTAAAACTGAACATCTACAAAGGCTGATCACCTGATTAGAGCTTCAGTGATTGTGGAGATGGAATGTTGTGGTTCCAGAGACTAACTGCCATTTATCTTGAGCCACTTCTCTCCCCCTAAGCAGCCACACCTTACCCTCCTTTGTTTCTGAATTCATATCCTGTGACGAACATAGAAAAACCTTTTGGAATGTATTAACTTAGCAGACTACCAGCTTCCACCCACCAAAGGCTAAGTGCCCTGAGATAGCAGCTAGGCCTACAGCTGAGATTTCTCTTTTGCTGTATCAGTCTACTCAATGTTTCCACTGATGTATTTGAAAAGTATCTTGATTTATGACTTTTCAAACTCTATTAGGATAAAAACTCTATGAAACTGTTACCACACTAAAATATGGAATTAGAGGTAACCTGAATCTTGTTCCCAGAGCCATGGTCACTCATATTTGGCTCTAAAATAAACTATCTCTTATGTACTTTGAGGTGAGAATTAAGCTTTTGTGTCACAGCTATGAGGGGAAGAACAGATAAAAGAGTTCAGTGACTCTAAATTCATCTTCAAAGTACTGACAGGAGCTTTAATTTTAAATACAGAAAGCACTGGGGCAGAGAGTATGTATGCATAAGTAAGCACTCTTGATGAAGTTTGCTATGGTGAATTATTAGCCCTGTTTCTACAAGGTAGTTCAAAGAAGTCTTTATTGCTTTTGGGTACAAGCACATTCCCATGAGATGGCTATTACTGTTTAGGGGTGATCTCATCTTGGGGTGATCTGTCTATGAGGCTCTCTTCTTACTAGAACACAATGTGGCTACAGAGTTAGGACAATCAACTAGAGATACTGGGACAAGTTTTTGGTGGCCTAAAATGGGACATTTTAAAAGCTGACTACCGGGGCTAGAGAGCTGGCTCAGCAGTTAAGAGCACTGCCTGCTCTTGCAGAGGACCCTAGTGGATTCCCAGTACCCACTTGGTAGATAACAACTGTCTATAATTCCAAATCTGAGACCTTCTGACCTCAGAGGGTATTGCACAACACGAGCACACCTACCAACATGCAAGCAATACACTCTTACACATAAAATAAAATTTTTAAATAAATAAAATGAATAAAAAATAAAAGCTAACTACTGGTAAAATACCTCCATTACTCTATCCGTATGCCTTTGCCCTTGAGGGGCATGGGATAGATTGGGTATTATCAGGTTTACACAGACACTTCTAGTGTGATTAACATCCTTCCTTGCAGTTTAAACAGGAGTCTGACCCCAAATTTAAAGATAAAGGTGACAGATACAAATTGAATGCATGGATACTGGGCTTTTATCCTGATTTTAGTTGCCTTGTGAGTACTGTCGAGGAGGAGTCACTGTGTTTTAGTTTCTTTGCCTATTTTTGTGGTAAAATACTCTGCAAAAAACAACTTAAAGGAGTTTACTATGGTTCAAAGTTCAGGTTACAATATATCCACAGTAGCAGGAATTTAAAGGACCTGGTTACTTTGCAACCACAGTCTAGAAATGGGGAGAGTAGGGTGTGGTTGTGCATGCTTTTAATTCCAGCACTTGGGAGGCAGAAGCAGGAGGATCTCTATGAGTTCAAAACCAGCCTGGTCTACACAGTGAGTTCCAGGCCAGCTGGGGATACAGGGAATCACTGTCTCAAAAAAAAGAAAGAAAGAAAGAAAGAAAGAAAGAAAGAAAGAAAGAAAGAAAGAAAGGAAGGAAGGAAGGAAGGAAGGAAGGAAGGAAGGAAGGAAGGAAGGAAGGAAGGAAGGAAGAAAGAAAGAAAGAAAGAAAGAAAGAAAGAAAGAAAGAAAGAAAGAAAGAAAGAAAGAAAGAAAGAGAGAAATGGGGAGAAAGAAGTGCATGTACTGTATGCTAGGGCTCAGCTCACTTTGTCCCCTTAAACAATCCAGGATCCCTTTCCTAAGAAGTCTACCCTGCCAAAAATTACAATGGATCTTCCCACATCAAAATAATCACAATAATCCTCCACAGGTTGGCCCAGAAGCGGGTGAGTATAGATCTGCCAAGCTGACAATTAGCATCACCATCACACAATGCTTTTTAGCAAAGACAGCTTTTAAGTACATACTACAGTGATGGTGACTTCATGGGTATATGCTTCTTATGAATTCATAAAGTTATAAACATTAAATATGTATACCTTTTAAATATCAATCAATAATGTGGTTTTCAAAAAAAAAAAAAGACTGTCAGAGAAAAAGAAACATTTGCCTTTCTTCTTCTTAATCCTCTTTTGTCCATTTAATTTGCATGATCCAAAAAGGCAAAGGAAAAGTTTTCCTCTCCTATAGTGCTTTTGACCTTGAGAATGACTAGAAAGGCCATTTAA
Source organism: Rhizomys pruinosus (assembly GCA_009823505.1). Classification (NCBI taxonomy): domain Eukaryota; kingdom Metazoa; phylum Chordata; class Mammalia; order Rodentia; family Spalacidae; genus Rhizomys; species Rhizomys pruinosus. The sequence goes on along the minus strand of VZQC01012735.1, from coordinate 2,302,493 downwards.
ACAACATTGGCTTCCATAGGGACATTTTGTATGTTATGCAGGCTCTCAGAGCTGTAACAGTGGTTAATTGGTTGACTCACTGGTCCATTCTACCACACATAACTTGGGTTCTTCCATCTCTTCCCCACATCATGAGCAAAATATAGACATGTGTCCTCCAGCTTGTCCCTGGTGACAGCAGGACGGCTACAGCAGTTCCCCACGTTCCTCTCATTATACAATGTCCAAAAGCCAGAATGAAAATAGGCCATTTTCTTTTCCTTGTATCCCTAAATAACAGTAGCTAAAACTGTCCCAAAAGTAATCCAACAGATTTCCCATCATATCTCACTTGCTAATTTCTGTCACATGCCCATGCCAGAATGAATCAGTTGGCAGGGATATGGAATTGCCAGAATTGGCTTGGATAAAATAGGCCTCACCCTTGGAGTTGTGGATGAAGCCAAATTCTCCTGATGCTCAGAGTCCCTGAGCAAAGCACATAAAAAATCAATGCATGCCCACAGGCCTGCAAGAGCACTGCCTGTCTCCACAGCTAAAGCTTTCCCTTTGTCCTGCTCATCCATTTTTTTTTTTCTGTTCTCTCTTTCATTATAGTCTACTGAAAAGACTGACTTATTTGTTTTATTTTCTCAACCCCAAGTTTGTTAGCACCAGCTTAAAGAGTTCCCTCTAGACTACTTTATAACATGTCTTACAAATAGGCTAACCTTCAGTTCACAAAACAAGCACTTACAAGCACATTAAGAAATACAATTGTCCATTAACCTTCCCACTCTTCAAAGATCAGCAGTATAATTCACTCAAAATACCTGGAGGGCAGGAAGTAGCCACAAGACTCCCAGATGATTCTGTTGCCCTAGTTCTTTAGACTCAAAGATTGTGATATTTGTGATACTTTCTAAACACCTCAAGAACAAGACTCCCATGTCCCACAGTGATACGTTGTGGGTGGTTAATAAATATTTATTGGACAAATCAATCAATTTGTGTTGTTCTTTTGAGGACCCTAGTATACTCTGGAGTAGATGAAGCTTTTAGAAGCTCATTAAACCTTCCATGTCTATTTATAATCTGACTCTCTTTTATCCCAAGGGCATCTATATTCATCCTGCAAAAATAACCATTGTTTCAAGTTAGACTGCACCATCCTATTTCACAGCACTTCATAGATTTGTGTTATTGTCTGACATATTACATTGGGGGATATAATGACAGATTGTTTCTTCTACTGTTTCAGAGCTCAAAAGACTCCACTGTGGAGCCTTCAAATATGGGCTAATGTCCAAGCCCTTGCATGAGCTGCTTTTTGCTACAGTCAAGTCTTATATCTTTTGACACATCCTTGTACACCCCTCCATTCAGTCTCCATGTGCTAGCATTCTTCCTTTTCTGACCTTTCCATACATTGGCCTGTATAAACAGAGCTGCCTGAAATTTCCTTGCCTATCTGGTCTACCTTTTGAATTTCGTCTTGAGAGTCTTTCTCCTGATCTGCTTACCTGATATCTGAAAGCAGAACTAGACACCATTTGTCTAAGTTCTTTTTTTTATTTATTTTTATTTTTTATTTATTTATTTTTGTATGTGTACGAATGTACTGTCTGCATGTAGGTCTGTGCACCCGTGTCGTGCAATGCTGCGGAGGTCAGAAGAGGGTATCGGATTCCCCCGGAACTGGAGTTCTCCTGGAATTGGAGTTACAGACGGTTCTCAGCCGCCATGTGGGTGCTGAGGATCAAACCCGGGTCCTCTGCAAGAGCGGTCGGCGCTCTTAACCACTAGGCATCCCTCCAGCCCCTGTCTAAGTTCTTTTATCAGTGTTTAGTTACAACTTTGGATCAGTATTATTATTATTATTATTATTATTACTATTACTATGTGTGTGCATGATATAGGGAGAAGGCATATGTGTGCACATGTGTGATGGTGAGAAGACAACTTTGTGGAGTAGGTTCTCACCGTCTACTTTTACATGGGTTCCAAGGATTGAAAACTCCAGTCACCAGGCTTGCATAGCAAGTGACATTACCTGCTGAGCTATCTTGCCAGCCCCTGTTTCCCTATTCGGATCAGCAGTTTCTTTAGTGATTTTGTGTTTTGCACTTTTTTTTCTTTATTTTGTGTTTTTTGCTTGTTTGTCTGTTTGTTCTGCGATAGGGTCTCCCTGTAGCCCCAGCTGGCCTGGAACCATCTATGTAGACCAGGCTGGCCTTCAACTCACAGGTATCCTCTTGCCTCTGCCTCTCGAGTGCTGGGATTAAAGGTGTGGGCCACCACAACTGGCTGTGTTTTACTCTTTTTAAAAAATTATTCCCATTGCCTATTTGCAGACACTTTAATATAAAAAAGACTCCAAAAATATTTGTTAATTGAAACTTTAAATTGCATATAAATATGCACAAAGAAAAGTTTCCCGTATTACTGAAGGACCACTGTTCTTTAAAAATTATATTTTTCTTCCAATCCTTTTTGTGTCTTGTCAGCTTCATTAATGCAAACATTCTAGGGAAAATGCATTACTATGGTGAAATCTCACATTAAAAACACAGTTGGAATCTGGCATATATTGAAGACTTTTGTTTCACATGTTTAATATGGAATCAGTTCAACACTACTATTTGGCTGTCAAAAGCACTTCTGATTTTTTGTTTCTTTTTCTAACTCCTCTTTCTGTATTTTTCTTTCCTTCTTCTATCATGTTATTATACAACATTGCAATTAATGAAGTATAAAATTATTCTGAAATAATTGTCAATATAAACACTTGAGTTACTTTACTCATTAGTTCAGATGGAATACTAATGACAAATAATATGATCTCTTCCAAACACCTAACAAGCAAATTTCTTTCTTACTGTTTTGCTGCAAAATTTTTAAAGTAGTTCTAGTGCTCTCTGTTTCCCTTTCATGACTAGTGCAACGATGTCTGCACCATCCTTTAGGGCACAAACACCTCAGGAGCTATAGATACTTTCCCTACTGTCTGTCAGGCCCCTAGAAGAGTGCTGTGCTCAAAGCAAAGGTCCCTAGTCAGCTGTTGTTGGAGCACAATAGACTGAGGACTCCATAACCACACAGTTAGTTAAAAACGCTTAATTTTCACTCTTACCTTTATCTCTTCGTTGTCTTCTTCTAATTAAGTCTTGCATGTACTTTATATGTGTTGTGTAAAATAACAACAAATAGCATAGATTGTATATCTTCCTACATCCCAATCTAAACTATATATATATGTAAAATTCAACAATTTCAATTTTCAAAAACATTGGAATACTATATCATACCATACTGATATCTTCATTAGAAGCCAAAGTCTGCTGAATTGTAGCTCAACTTTTGTTAAGTAGAACTCAACTTGCTGCAAGACTCAACATTCTCTTGAGTCTTGCAGCAAGTTGAATTCAACATAAAAATGCATTTACTTTTGCCTTTTCTTTTTTTTAACTTTATTCTCCTGCCTTATAGCGTCCATTCATAGAATGTTGTCCATTTTTTCTGAACATATCTCCTGTCATATGCATTTCTCACAACTCTGATTCTAGTCTTATCTTTCTTTCCCTAGACCATGTCTCCCTGATTATTCTAAAAGCTCTCAAACAATTACAGCAATCATGGTTTCAAAGATTGTGAGAATCTCCTGCAACATATAAATCCTTTCTATTGAGCAGTATACATGCACACATTTTTCCAACCATTTTTCTCCTAAGGAGTCAAGAACGTGGTACAGGAAAACCTGTACCACTCCCAAGCCAGCATCTATCTGTATGATGCTGAGTTCTTCTCTCTTCAATTACACATAAATATAAATCTCTGCAATGTATGGGCCATACTTCCAACATGAATGCATCCCTGATAAGGCTAAAACCTTAAGCAGAGCTTAAATTTTGCAATCTGTAGTTTATTCACATCCATCTTATACACAATTTCAAATAAGATTAATGATAGCTAAGCTTACATACACTTTTTTACTCATGCTTCCTTCTGTGTAACTACTTGTATGATACTTGTATTCACAACTTTTCTTCCAAATGATTCTCACTAGCATTCTAATTTGAAAAATTCCCAAACAATACTATCCAGATCATATTTGGCTGACCAAAAAGGATAGACTCTGGTCAAAAACACTAACTGAAATGGGTTAGTGAGCTGTTTTTTGTTCTTTTTATTTTATTTTATTTTATTTTATTTTATTTTATTTTATTTTATTGATATGGGGGGAGAATATGGCTACCATTGAATCAAATCGTACATAAGATGGATAATTTCAGAGAACATAATGGTTAAAAACACACATAGTAAGGCAGTTCAGTAAACAAATTTGAGACTTAGTTGTTTTTATAACTCCATTTTGTTTTATTCTTTCTCTCCAAGATCAAGATCAAATTTATATTTATATATGTACATATGATTATTAAACCAAATACTATTTATTACTGTAGAGAAACAAACCGAGACACCTTTTAGGCCAAAACTGTAGTCAAAAGCCTACATGCCAAAGTAAAACAATGGAGGCAGAGGGCAGCAGAGAACAGAATTAGAAATGGGAGGGAGGTCTCCTGGGGGGAGGAAATCACTCCATAATTCCAGGCAGAGAAAGAATTGTTTAAATCTTTAAATGGATTTATTTTGTTATGAAATTCTCCTTTCCAGAAGAAAGTAAAAATCACATCTTTATTTTGACATGTCCCTACAATTTTATCTCTCCTATTAAAAATAAGAAATATTGCAGCTTTTTAATATACCACATTCAATTTGTAGAGAATTCTTAGAATCAAAGATAAAGCCAATTTCAAAGAAATAGGTAACCATGTTAGGATTCTTCTGCAAGAATGTACTTGTTTCACTCAGATTCTCTGGAGGAAGTAAACACATTTAGAATATACAAGGAACCATTCATCATTTCATTAAAAGTATAAATAATCCACTGGGGGGAAATGTGGGGAGAAAAGCCCAAGAGCAGGATGTGACTCTGGAATACAAAATTAGTTTGGACAAATCATCAGAAAACATACTGGACAAACGTACTGTGTAATCCATTGCTGTCCCCCCAGACTGAGCAAAATGACAGAAAGAAATTCACATTTTGTCATCAGTAAAACTGTCCCCTTAGAATAACAGAATATGAATCAATCTCTCAACAGGACATTAACCATTTCATAACCTGCAGCATTTTTAAAATGTCTACAAAGTCCACATTTTTAAGACTCTCCAAATGAATGGATCTATCATGGACACAATGACTGAATGAGAAATTCAAATGTCTAAAGTTCCAGTTGCTAGCCTCTAAAACTCCAAATCATTAATCAACCCATGGAGCAGCCTCTGAGTCCAGCTGTCAATCGAAATTTTAGCTGCTGTGTAGATCCTGTCTATTTAGAACTAGTGGGTACAGGGGGACTGCACACTAACATATTGTTCTCAGAAGTCCCAAGGTTTCTAAGCCTGAATATTAATTTCCAAGACTCCTGAAAAGAGAATTTTGGCTTGATTTTGTTTTTTTAGGAACTCGAAATCCTTGTCCCCTTAAATGGTAAAGTGATATCTTAGATTCTTTTTTAAAAAATTTTATGTGTATGAGTGTACTGTCTGCAGGTACACCCATGTCATGCAGTGCTGCGAAGGTCAGAAGAGGGTGTCAGATTCCCCTGGAACTGAAGTTAAAGATGGTTCTTAGCCACCATGTGGGTTCTGGGAATCGAACCCAGGTCCTCTGCAAGAGCAGTCGGTGCTCTTAACCACTGAGCCATCTCTCCAGCCCCAATATCTTAGATTCTTTTAATTTCTTGAGTGACTAAGCCACCATTACATCCAGACCAATTTGGTGATTCAAGCAAGACTTGGATTGATCTAAGAAAATCAACTCTAGATCGAAGCCTTTGATTACAAATTTCAAGCCATAGGAGGTGTCATTGCAACTCTAAGCACTGCTCATACGCCCTTTTATTCCTACAGTGGTAGCCTTTTCAGTTCTATCATGACTTGCTCATTTTTACAACCTTTTTACGCATTTAAAAATATTACTATTGTCCAGGTGTTTTCTGAATCACTTTATAAATAATATTTCAACTAATCTGCATGATAATTCTATGAGGTTTGTAGGAGTCCTTTCTCCTCTTTGAAGATGGTAACATAGGGCTCAGAGAGATTGAATAATTTGCCCATGTCCCATAAACTTTGAGTAGTGACGTCAGGATTTAAATTCAGGCAGTCTGTCTGAACTCACAATGTATGTTCTTGGATGTTTTGTGCTCTCTTAAATCATCCTCCTTAAGAACCATTTTTATTCTTTCCTTCAAAAGAAAAGGAAAAGAATAAAGAATAGCAAAAATACTGTAACAAAATTGAAATAGCCTACTAACACTTTTAAGTTAATGTGTTTATGAGGACCTACACTGTTCAATCAACTCCACTGTATTCCAGATCCAGATTCTCTTCTAGTAAATTCATCCTTTTTGACAGTCAAAGTCTAGACTGTGGCCTCTCTGTTCCTTGTGACCTATATGGCTCTCTGTACCATGCACTTTTTCCTTGTAAGGGCTAAAGGTCAGGTAGAACTGTAATGTGTTTAGAATTTCCTTACTTGAGTCATTGTCTATAAGAACTTCCTGTCTGAGGACCTCTTGGAACTTCACCTGTAAGGCTCTAACTGCATTTTGGGTCCTCAAGTGCCAGTTTCTCCCTGATGCGGCCACAGCCAACTCATGACACCGTCCCTCCAAGTGCTGCTTTTTTCCCTTCTTCAAATATTGCTAGAAGCTAATCACAGAGTGATTTAATCTAAGGAATCTTTCTATTGTTTGTATGACTACACACTTGCCGCTATGTTTGAACAATTTACACTCACTCTGTAATCTCTCAATAAATATTTGTGGAAGGAAAAGAAGCAAAAAGAGCAAAGAGCAAAGAGCAAATAGTAGAAGTTGGAGGAAACAGGGCAAGAGAGGAAAAGTGACAAAAGTTATTCACGTAAAGTATTGTTTAAAGGATACATTTAACGAAAATTTCTATTCCTCATACATTTAAAACAGCAAATTATAATTGTCATTAATATAAACTTTGACCTAAAAAAGACAACATAACAATTAATCCCTTAATTATATCTATAGACTAACAAATAAACTAATATATAAATCCAGGCTAATGTAAGCACACCCTCCATAAAAAATTTATGCAATAACCTTGAATCCCGCTTTTAAAGCCCAATCTTTTAAGCAATGATTTATTTTTTATCATTTCTAGAAATGTTACTCCAGAGGGAAAATGAGACCCCAAAAGATAAATGTTAGCAATTAAACGAGAATCTTCTATCTTATGCTATATGGTGCATTTATAAAGCCACATAGAAAAATATGAATCATGTTTATGACAATTGTTACAAGAATCATTAGTACTAGTCGTGCATTAAGTAAGGAAATAAATTGCTTGCTCAAATTTTAATCCAACTTTCTCTTTACATATTCACAAAAGTGAATATTTCACATGCTAGAAGGGTGACAAAGGGCCCTAAACTACTTGCAGCAAACAATTACTATGCTTTGTCATCACAAAACATCTGAATTTTGACAGTATAATTAGACTAGATATGGCATAGAGGCTTCTCTGATTGTTTTGATTGACCTGGCCTGTCAAATCAAGTCAAACCATCAAATATATTTGACATGAATATATATTTTCATGCACAAGAATATCCCATTTTATAACTCATTACAGTAATGATAATCGTCATAAAAGTATTTCTAGCCTCAGTGGTTAAGATCACTGGCTGCTCTTGCAGAGGACCTAGATTTGGTTCCCAGCACCCACATGGTGGCTAACACCTATCTGTAATTCCAATTCCAGGGGATCCAATGCCCTCTTCTTACCTCTGTGAGCATTATGCAATATGGGTTTACTTGCATGTATGCACACAAAATATACACAAAAATAAAAAGAAATCGAAATAAATTTTTAAAGAGTTTCTACTCTTCACATTTTTCTCTCATATGTGGAAATCAGACTTAAATTTGTATGTATATGGGTGCTCTGAATGGTCGGGAGGATGAACTATGATAGCTGTACTCTTTTCAAATGAGTGAGCTCATTAAGCATGTAACAAGCAAAAGTTAAAGAACTAACAGAAAGTAGCAAAGAGAAGCAGCAGAAATAGAGGAAATCATCAAAGCAAACAGGACATTCTACAGAGACAGCTAGAATAGCCTGATTGAGAGAGCCAAGGTAGCATCATCAAATCCAGGCTTCCAACCTATAGCAGAAGCCAACTGGGAAAGCCTTGAAATTGTTGAACTGGAGATTCTAATTGAAAGTTCCAGGAAGAGATGGGAAGTCTCTGCAAAGATAAGCTTTGGGCTCCCATACCTACTATGGGCATTTATATACCATGAGATAAACAACAGTAAAGTCTATTGGAAATAAGGATATGATGTTCTTAATACCAAGCTGCTTGCTGTCTTTCTTCTTGTCACAGAGCAGTCAGCCCATCCTTAGACAAGGGACCTTGGAAGATACTTTGAGGCAAATATGTTTGGGTCTGAAATGGCAGCTGCTTCCAAGAATCAGCTTCTCAGTAAGTTTAGACAGCACATGACAATTTAACAAGATATCGTATATTTCAATGTGTGTGTATGTAGGGGTGTGTGTATTTATGTGTGTGTGTGTGTGTGTGCATGTGTGTCTATGTAACATGAAAGTATAAAGGAGACTAAAAGAGAGGAGCAAGCTATCTAAGGGAGGATGGAAGAACGAGACTATGGTGGAATATGTGTCATGAAATTAGAATGAACAGCTTTTTCAGGGGAGAATGTAGAGTGAGATAGGATGAATAAGAATAAAGTATAATATAGATATGTATGACAATGCCACAATGAATTATATGGTTTTGTTGCTTTGTAGACTAACAAAAAAAATTAAAAGAGATTTCTACTTCCCAAGGTCTGTGACATTGTCTTCCTAATGCTCACATTTAAAAGTAGTAAGTTTTCTTTTATTGTGTTCCACATTATGCATTTTCTTTTTTTTTCCCCCTCTCTACATATCGCTCACTGCTTTTTGGATAGTGTTCTAGTAACTTCCATTTTTGTCGTCTTTTGAGGAAATTTCAAGTAAAGAAGCAAAACAAAAATGTATTACTTTTGCTTCTAGATATAATGTTGGTAGAGGAGATATTTAGTTATTTATTACTTTTTTATTTGTTGTTTTAAGATGAGGCCCCTCTGTATAAGCTAGAGGTGCCTTATATTCCCTCTGAGACCCAGGCTGGTCTCAAATTCATGTGTTTATGCTCATCCTCCCAAGTTCTGGGATCACAGGAATGTAGCAGCAAGTTCTGCCTTATATGTTTATTTTTAGAATCATTTTGGTGGGATGTAATGGAGGTAATTCATCAACCTCATAAGATTATTTCAACAGCATGAACAATAATAACTTGGACACTTGTAAAAAAAATCTCAAGGTATTGAAAAAGTATACAGATGCATTAAAACATCATAGGACAATCAGCTTTTCTTTTAAAATTTAGAGAAATGCAATATTTTAACCTTTCCACATTTTATTATAATCTAGAAGTAACAAAAATGCAAGCAAGTAAGGAAAAGCTTCCAAGTCTTCCTTTAAAAGTCCATGGTCCTATTTTCTACTGAAAAAAACTTAGACCAATACTAGTTCTGTATAATTAGCCTAGTTCTGGTTGTAACTAACTCTGTACTGCCACTTTAAAATCCATTCAATTTGAAAGCTCATTGATTCATGTGAGATCTCTGCTTCAAGTATTAACTTGCTCTCTGCACCTTCAGAACAATTATCATGACAATATGCACTTATTAAACTAGCTTTAGGTGACTTCTAAGCCCCTGATTCTGCTTCTCTGCTCTCTTCTTTACTTTTCTAAACATATGGACTTTAACCTCTGGGACATTTCTTATTTCATTATAATCATTTGTTCTGGTCTTTCTGTTAGAGTATTCTTTACCTCTAGTCTCTCACTTTGTGTATCTGAAATAGTATTTAAACTACTATTAATTACTACACACTCATACATATACACTCAAAATGAGGTCACATAAACCTGTATCCTGGGGGCCCATGCAAGACATGTGGCAGGAAACCACAGTCATTGAGTCATTCTTTTTTTTTTTCCATTTTTTAAGTTAATTTTTATTGAGCGCATTTCATACATTTCTTTTTTAAAATTTATTCATTTATATTTTTTAAATTTTTTTTTATTAATCTTATTTATTTCTGTATGTGTACGAATGTACTGTCTGCATGCAAGTCTGTGCACTAGTGTCGTGCAAAGCCGCGGAGTTCAGAAGAGGGTCTCGGATTCCCCTGGAACTGGAGTTCTCCTGGAATTGGAGCTTCAGACCGTTCTCAGCCGCCATGTGGGTGCTGGGGATCGAACCCGGGTCCTCTGTAAGAGCGGTCGGCGCTCTTAACCGCTAGGCCATCCCTCCAGCCCCTCATTTATATTTTTTATCAAATCTAAACCCGTGTCCCCCCATCCCCCCACCCCACCAGAGCTCATGCTTTCTGCCAAACATTCTTTTCTTTTTTTTTTAATTTTTTTTTTTTACATTTTTTAAATTTTATTTATTTATGAGTATGAATGTATTATCTGCATGTAGGTTTGTGCACCCGTGTCGTGCAATGCCGCAGAGATCAGAAGAGGGAGTCAGATTCCCCTGGAACTGGAGTTCTCCTGGAATTGGAGTTCAGACGGTTCTCAGCCACCATGTGGGTGCTGGGGATAGAACCCGGGTCCTCTGCAAGAGCGGTCGGCGCTCTTAACCGCTAGGCCATCTCTCCAGCCCCAAACATTCTNCACCCTATCCCCCCACCCCACCAGAGCTCATGCATTTTGCCAAACATGCTTTTCTTTTTTTTTAAATTTTTATTTATTTTCATATGTGTATGAATGTACTGTCTGCATGTAGGTTTGCGCACCCGTGTCGTGCGATGCCGCGGAGGTCAGAAGAGGGCGTCGGATTTCCCTGGAACTGGAGTCAAAGACGGTTTTCATCCGCCATGTGGGTGCTGAGGATCGAACCCGGGTCCTCTGCAAGAGCAGTCGGTGCTCCCAACTGCTAGGCCATCTCTCCAGTCCCCAAACATGCTTTTCATCTCTTTCTCAGTCTTTCTCAATATTCTCCATGTGGAAGTTGACTGTTTTGAGCAGAAGTTCACTGTTTCAGTCAGTTCTTTGATGCAGTCCTTTCTGTTGTCATACATTTCTTAATCAAATTTAGACTCATTCTCCCATCCATGCCCACCCCTTATGCCCCCCCCCACCAGAGCTCATGGATTCTGTCATACACATTAAGTCCTGTCTTGCATCTTTTTCTCAGTCTTTTACACTGAGTCAAGCTTACCCCATACAGCTTCTGCAATCTCTAATGTGCCCTAAAGCTAATAAAGAACTCACTAAAAGAAGGTCCTTGTTATCACAGTCCTGGCTGAAAGGAATATACCCTAGGCTATTCTTGTAAATCAGCACAACTATCATAACACTGATTGGCTGCAACCAGTCTTTGTTCTTTTTTATTTACATAAAATGGTAGCCCACACACCTTTAATCCCAGCACTTGGAAGGCAGAAGCAGGCAGAGCTCTGTGAGTTCAAGGCCATTCTCTAAATATCAAGTTCCAGGCCAGTTGGAGCTACAGGGAGACTTTGTCTGAAAAGGACAAAATAATAATAATAATAATAATAATAATAATAATAACTCATGACCCCTCAGATGACATGTGGAGCATAAATTCTAGGCAAAGAGAAGTTTTACTCTCCCTGCATGATCATCCTCATGTTTGAATAAATTCTTTGCTCTCACAATAATTGTATTAGTCACATAATCATTGTCTTTGTGTAAAACACCTGAACAGAAAAACTTAAAGAAACATGCATCACGATCTCAGTCCAGAGCCTGCTTTCTCCATTGCTATGCACCTATGGTAAAGCAGGAGCTGTAACATAGAAGGCTGCTTACTTCGTAGCAGCCAGAAAGCAGAAAGACTGAGAAAGGGACCTGGAGACAAGATCTCCCCCTACAAAACTTACCCCTAGTGGCTTACTCCTTCCAAATAGGGCTCACTTCCTAGTAGACCATTGAGTGGTAGACTCACCAATGGACTGATCCACTGGTGGGGTTAGTAACTGCATGACTGCATCACCTCTAAAAATTGCCACAAGTTGGGATCAAGTCCTCAGCACATGGTGTTTTTGTGGGGACACTTGGTATACTCAGTGGGTAATCTTATTTCTCAATTTGACTGGTTTGAGAGAAGCCTACAAAATTGAGAAAGTGGACTTCAGAATGGGTCTTTGAAGTAACTTTCAGCAGTGGATCAGAGAACTGAGTGGCAAAGACTCTCTCTCAATGTGTGTGGCACTGTTCAATGGCTTAGAAACCCAGAGGAAGCTCAGCCCTTGTACACACACAGATTATTCTTGAGCAGGTAGTTTTGTTTTGTTTTGCTTTACTGATGCTGATGTTACCCACGAATGTCAGAATCCAAACTCGTCATCATTTGAATATATGACTCTTCAGGTGGCTTCCAGACCTATTGTTATTCCAGACCAGCCTCACATGAGGACTGTATCATTGGTCCCCATATCCTAAGGTTTCCATCTCCTTAGACCCAAAATGCTGCTGGTTTTCCCAACTCTCTAGCCTATAGTCAGCCAGTGTGGAATTATCAATCCTCTGATCACATAAGCCAATCTAATAAATCCCCTCATAAATATGTATTTATAATCATGTATAAATTAATAGGTACATGAAATTCTGTAATCACATATACATATTCTATTAATTTGAAGCCTAGGGTAATACAGCCCAGTGTAACTATTATTTCCTTTGTAAAATCACAACACACTTAGAGTGTTACTTCCTTCTCGATTTTCCAAGTGGGCATTTACTCAAAATTCTTATACCTTGATCAAGTTTCATCACAAATATTTCTTACATGAGAGGTACCATGGAATATTAGTGGTAGCTGCTATCTAGAATCAGCCTGTTACCTCACAGGGTTTTTGTATAATGTATAGTTGAGAATGTAATTCATTATTTGTGTTTTGTTAAGTGAAAGTGTTAGTCTTCCATATCTCTATATAATCTGATAGCCTAAAGGATATTCAAATATAAAACAATATTTGTATTTAATTACATTTTGTTTATTTTATGTGCATATGGGGGAGGTGAGTGGATGCGTGGCCCAGGGCACCTGAGCTGAAGTCAGAGGACAACTTGACAGGGTTCTGTCCCTTTACCATATATATGTTCCCAACAACTGACCTCAGGTTGTCAGGCTTGGCTGCAGGAGACTTTCTCATTGATCCATCTCATCAGCCCCAAATATTTTATATTTAAATGAAATAAACAATGAACACAAGGAGTTCTATTTAAGAAATGATTTATTTACATGCTCAGAGTATACCCTTATAAGTAGAGAGTTTTTATATTTTTTCAGTACTGACAGAGAAATTAGAAAGATGTCATTCTTAATGGTTTTTAAATTGATTATTTTAAAGTGGTAAGATGATGGGCTGGAGAGATAGCCTAGCGGTTAAGAGCACCGACGCTCTTGCAGAGGACCCGGGTTCGATCCCCAGCACCCACATGGCGGCTAAGAACCGTCTGTAACTCCAATTCCAGGAGAACTCCAGTTCCAGGGGAATCCGAGACCCTCTTCTGACCTCCGCGGCATTGCACGACACGGGTGCACAGACCTGCATGCAGACAATACATTCATACACATACAAAAATAAAAAAAAAATAAAAAATAAAAAAAAATAAAGTGGTAAGATGAGTCTTGAATTGGCAATACTAATCATTTCTAATGAAAATCTCTTCATTTTTTGATGGTGACCATTTATTCCGACCTTCCAACCATGATGTCCCGTATATTGTGTTTCTGACTTCTTGTGAGTTCAGCTTCTGCTTCTATCTTTGATTAGTAGCTCTATGGTTTCTTCTTCATGTCTAACAAAAGAATGTCCCCAAACCCTCTGTGCTTCACCGTTAAGATGATATTTTGCCCCTTTCTGTTTTCTTCATCTTCTTTCGCACTTTCTCTGGGCTTGTGCGATCCTTCTCACGTCACTGCTCCCCATCATGAACAGCACTGTGGCTTGCCTATGTCCAGTCTTCTTTCTGCCCTTCCCACTCTCTTAAAAAAATATTGAGTTTTTGTGCACTTCATATAATAGATTTTAATAAAATTTAGACTTCCTCCTCATCCACACCCCCCAAACTCTCCCACTATATTTGATGCATTCTGTCATATATGTTAAGTCCTATCTAATAAATCATTTGTACCCAGATGTCCCTCGGAGCAAGTCCATCCACTGGAGTCTACTCAGCCTATCTAGAGTCACTCCCTTAAAGATCTGCTCTCCCTCACCCAGCAGTAATCAGTTGTCAATAGTTCTTTGGCTTGAGTTGGGGCCTGCTGCCCATTTCCCTCATTCTGTGCTGAGCTTTTGTCCAATTAAGTCAGCAAGGGTCTTGTACATGCATTCACCATTGTTATAAGTTCATATGAGCAAGTTCCCAGTGGCCTGGAAGTCTCTGTTTCCTTTTGTTCATGCACCAACCCTGGCTCTTACAATCTGTCCACCCCTTCTTCTTCAATGGTCCCTGAGCTATAGGTGGATGAGGCTTAATACAGGAGTCCTATCCAGGGACACACACACTCTGCAGTCTCTTATTCTCTAAAACTTAGGTAGTTGTGGCCTTCTCTGTGCATCACACTCTGTTATATGAGGAGGCTTCACTGGTGAGAGTTGAAGCATATATTAGTATTCTCTCTACTTCTTGTTTCACTGTGTTCCATGACCCTTAAGTGTAGAGGTTCTACTGTAGATGGGTCCCTTAGGGCTGGGGCTCTGTCAGACATGTAGTCTCAGCATGTGACCAGTTGTAGAACTTTGCCATGGTACCCATCTGTTGTAGAATATTAAAAAAAAAAAGAATCTTTGATAAGTTGTCTACAGTATACTTGCCAGGGTAGTAGGCAGGTCTATGACATATAGATCAGGGGGCCAGCGTCAAGGTGGGGGTGGTGACAGCCTGTAGAGGGTCTAACAAACTAAGTTCGAAAGTTGAGTTGGTCGGAGTGCAGGGGTTCAGAACAGGATGGGAAGGTCCTGACTAAGAGGGTAGTATGGAGGCCTTGGGCAGGAAGAACAGGAGCAGGCCAGGGCTCACGGTTAGAAGGGGAACCCAGTGTGGGGAGAGAGTGGAACTGCTGGGACTACTGGGGATTCAAGATGCACTTGGCAGGATCTGAGTTATCAGGGTAGTAGGTGGGTTTATAGCAGGCAGATCAGGAGGCCAGGGGTAAGGCGGAGGTGCAGCTTGTGGCGGGTCTAGCTACATTAGAGGATTAAACTAGTCTGGGTTAGGAAGCTAGTCCAGAGATCTGAGGTAGAAGAGCAAGAGTGGGCATCTGTCCAAGGCCAGAAGGAGAACCATGTCTGGGGAGAGATTTTTTTTTCATTTTTAAACTTTAATTTTGTGGCCAGTCCTTTTCAAACCCTATGAGCTTGAATAAAAGGGAGAGCTAAGCTATAAAACTACTAAAACACGTTTCCAGCTGGCCTGATACTGTAATTTCAAAGAGAAAGCCCTACAGGTGGCTTCTTAAAATGAACCATAAAAGAAGTGTAAAAGGGGGGATAAAATAAAGGAGATAAAAATGGTCCCCACTTTCCCCACCATGAGTAATGAATAAATCAATGACACTAAAATAAGCCTCAGAAAAGAAAGCCCCAAATAAGTCATGTGGTGAACTAAGAGGAGCAGGGGTTGATTCTATATGGAAACAATACAAATGCAGATATTAAGGGTATTTACTTCCACAGATCCAGATTGTAATAAAATTTTTGTGGAAATTCTTGAAAGTGTCTTCCCTGAGCTGTTAGGGAAATTATTACTCTGATGGAGGAGTAGCCGACATGCCTAAGCAGGGTAAATATGTTTTCCTATAAATTATCTTCAGATTAGGGAGATGTCTTTAACACAGTATCACTCAAAATCAACCCCAGAAAGCAGATTTCATTTTTGGACTAATTACATACTAGCTGAAAGGATATGAGGACTTGATCCTCATCTGTAAGAGCTTGGGATAGAGCACTGAACTCATTTTCTAAACACAAATGTCTATACCAGTTGAGCCCAAACATATTTTCACTCTACTTAGTAGGTAAATTTTCTAAATTGTTCATGATAAAATGTCCTTATGAACAATATTGTAAACAGGGGAGAAAAAAAATGTATGTACACTTGTACATGTGTCTTCCCTGTGGAGAGCATTTCAGATTTATGACTTGCAAATCATTTAGAAAAACTCTGTATTATAATTCCAGATGGTTGCTTAATTTTATCATTAAATTTATTTCAAAAATCTTCAAACATTTACCACTGATAAACTATATTGGCAAAGATATATGTGATTGATTAAAATTGATGTTTATAGCAGGTGGCCAAATTACACAAATCTGCTTTGCCTGTGAAGCTGTATTAAAAACACCACCCATAAAACTAATCTGCCATTTTAAGGAAGCAGTTGAAGCCAACCTAGTAGTTGCTGCTTTTTAAACATTTGACCATTTCGCTGGCCATACCCTAGCAATATGCTAATATCCATCTGGGATATAAGCCATTAAATAATCCCAAGATGTCAAATGGAATGATCCCAGTACTCTTATTTATCCCTAAAAATAATAGGCTATAAACATTCCCTTTTTTAAAATCAATCTCTCTCTCTCTCTCTCTCTCTCTCTCTCTCTCTCTCTCTCCCTCTCGATGCAGGATCTTGTGTTTGCTACTGCACAGGCCAGCTTGCTTCTGAGGACCCTCTTCTCTCTGCCTCCCAGCTGCCCTCTAAAGCATTAGAATTACTGCCATGCACTACCATGTCCTGCTTTACATGGACTCTAGTACCCAAGTTATCTCCCCAACCCCTGAAATCTTCTTAAAGTTTTCTTTTCCTCTTTCAGTTGTGTTTAATTTTATACTTTGTAAGAAATTTGTAAGCAAAATGTCATGTTGACCAAAGAAACATCCAAGTCTTCTTCATACTATACTTGGATCTGTTAAGCACTTGGGTGACACCAGTGACTACTTCCCTGTATGCCATCTGTCCACTGTTGTCTCCAAACCCAACACTATTCATAGAGATTATATCTAGGGGATACCCAAATCACACAGACCATAAGCATCAGAAAATAATTGGCTTTCATTGCCCATCTTGTGCATGGTAACAATGCCAATGGTGACAGTGTGGTAGGAGGGCCAGAGACCAAGATCATCATCTGCATCTGGCCAGACAGATGACATCAGTAATTCATATGAGCACAATGGAGGGGTAGATTATGTGACTTAATTATCAAAAATAAAATACATCAAAACAAATGAAATGACATAATCAGCTTAGATTTTAAAAGTCAGAGATCTTACTTCAAGGAAAGATTTATAAAATTTGATTATATATCAGAATGTCTAAGGAACTAATTAATACTTTATAAACTATTCAAAATCACTTGACATGGAGTTTAAAATATAATTTTCAATTATATTTACATATATCTAGTACATACATGTACATACACATATATAGTATATTGGTACATGTATGTGCACATAGATAGATAGATGATAGATAGATAGATAGATAGATAGATAGATAGATAGAATAGACAGATAGATAGGTTGTAGATAGATAGATAGATAGATGACAGATTGTAGATAGATAAGAAATTGTAGATAGGATAGATAGATGACAAATTATAGATAGATAAGAAATTGTAGATAGATTAGATAGATAGATAGATAGATAGATAGATGGCAGATTGTAGATAGATAAGAAATTATAGATAGATTAGATAGATAGATAGATAGATAGATAGATAGATAGATAGATAGATAGATAGAGCAAGCATTTGGAGGTTTCTTGTTTCTTGTTTCATCTTATCTCTGTTGTTTTGTTGGTTGGTTGGGGTTGGGTTTTGGTTTGTTCCTTTTATTTTGCTTTTGAGACAGTGTCTTAAGTAGCTCAAGCTTGCCTTGAAATCTCTATGTAGCTGAGGAAAGGCTTTGAACTTCTAATCCTTCAGCCTCCACTTCTGGGCTGGGATCCTAGGTGTGTCTCCCCAGGCCCAGTTTCATTCAGTACTGAGGACCATCCCAGAGCTTCACGTGTGTTAGACAACCCACCATCCCCAGCCCTTTGCATTTTATAATGACACTAATCTTGTTAGCTTGACATAAAATTTTTTAACATCACAGAAAAAAGTGCTGTTAGGCTTTGAGAAAGATGGATTGGTAGTAGTTCTCAGAATACTGAACAACCAAATTCGTATACAAGTGCACAGATTTTGCCATTTCTTTTTCATTTGTTTGACTAACTCATGCCATTGCCTCTGGGAAATTTCACACAAATTTAAATATGTACAGTTTAAGATTTTTCTCTTTCAACCTGCAAAGTTGTTTCAGTTCCCATCTACCTGAGAACTTAAAACTTAGCTCTGCTCATCAAAGGAATTTGTAGTTACATCTACAGAAAACAGCAGATCTTGTTTTTATACAAGATGAAGATGCTACTTCTCTCCTACACACTTTAAGGCATTTTGTTCCTTTCTTCGTTTTTTTTTCCTCTTTTACTGACTGCACTTGTATCCATTACTATGTAAGATTATCAATACTTTTTTAGCATTCCTATTTTATTTTACATTTGATGCATAAGCACACACTCGCATGTAGTATACACACATAGCCCTTGGTTGGACCAAGCTCTTATCTTCTCTCTCAGAAACACTCTGTGCTTTTGTTTTGGTGACACCAAGGCAACTCATAAACTCAAAATGTTCACTGACTGAAAGAGAGCAAACTTGAAAGGATGGAGGCCTTTTCTGCTAAACCTTTTTTTTTTTTTTTTTTTTTTTTTTTTGTCCTTTGGAGACAGGGTCTCCCTGTAGCCCCAGCTGTCCTGGGGAACTCACTCTGTAGACCAGGCTGGCCTTGAACTCACAAAGATCTGCCTGCCTCTGCCTTCCAAGTGCTAGGATTAAAGGCATGTGCAAAGGCATGTGCCACCATGCCTGGCTTTGAGACAGGGTCTCCCTTTAGCCCCAGCTGGCCTGGAGCTCAGTATGTAGTCAGGCTGACCTTGAACTCACAGAGATCCGCCTGCCTCTGTCTCCTGAGTGCTGGGATTAAAGGCGTGCACCACTACGCCCAGCTCTGTTAAACTTTTAAAATCATCCTCTCAATTGTTTTAAAACATGATTTGTTGCCAGACAAAAAATATGTGATTTGAAGGATTAGAAGAGGCTGATAAAATATGATGCATGTATGTTCTCGATGGTTGTGCAAATACACCACGGTGCTCTGATGTACAAATATTTTGAGTCTTATCTGGTATAATTTCCCTTTTAAATCCAATTAAAATTGTGGCTCTGGGAAAAGCTAAGCCCATAGATTCTTCTAGTCAGGGTTACTGGGATTACTGTTAGATGAAAAGAACAAAATATTATTTAAGCCACATTCTTTTCTTTTTGGTCTTGCTAAATGCTATTAAGTTCTTGTGTAGTACAGGGTCTCAAATTGTAAACCAAATCACTTTATTCTTGCAGCTGTCAAATCTTCCCCTAATGTCCCAGCATGGTAAGCAGGATTCATTCAGGCAGAGTACATCTGCATTTTTACTAGGCTCAGTTCAACATTCAGTATCCTCTGTGGTAGATGGTGGTGAGATTACTTTGACTTGAGGCAGAATATTGCATCAGGAAGTCCAAAACATCCAGCAATATACAGTATACATTATTTGTCCCAAAGCAAGCCACTTTTTTACTCCACTTCACCCCAGCACCCAGGGCAAACACTGGCCAGTGCTCGTTACCCACCTTTTTACCTTTCTGTTTGTGAGCAATTCTGCTTCCTGGGGAGCAATGTGAAGCATGCCAGAAGAGAGCTACACTCCTTAAGGTGGAAATCACGAAAGATTAAGTAGGGTTTAAAAATGAATCAAGAGGCTTAAAAATGAAGCCTTTTAAATGGAACTTTCATTTCTTCTCCCTTTTCTTGTAAAGACTACACTGTGACTTAGCCCTTCTCCTCTTGACATGCACCAATATGACCCAGAGGACACTCCCACCAAGCCATCCCTTCCTCCATGATGGAATGGCCTCTTTGCATTACAGTCATTTATAGCATCAACTATAACAGATAAAATTTAATAGAATAATGCTGTTCCAAAATATGGGGTAAGCATGAACAGATTTTTTACATAAATTGAAGGAAAGCAAACATTGTTCAAAGGTGTCATACAGTTTAATATTTAAAGTAATGAATGGAATTTCCCTCACGCTTCATTAGGACATTCTCCTTTTCAAAATCTTTGTCAACAATTAACATAGAGTAGGAAGTCAGCATGCCAGTTGCCTCAGTGGGGAGGTGAGCAGACTGTCACCGGGGGGAGGACTGGGGGGTCATTCATGCTGTTTCCTAATTTGAGTGTCTGTTCCACATGTACATTCCCTTTGTAAGAATTTATCAAGCTTTCCATTTGTGGTTTGTACAGTCTTCTATTTTAAATTGCACATATCTTATAAGTTTTCTATAAATAATGATTTTGATATTTTATATAAATAGTAAAACAAAATCTGCTGCAAATATGAAAGCGACACATTTCCCAACATCAGATGACTTAGAAGTCTTCTTGACTTGACATTTCATCTGCCAGTCCGAAAATTGCTTTCCTGTTGAATACTGAAAAAGATAAAATGATGCAACAACTTGGAGATTAATAAAATGAGACTTTATTCCTATCCTACTATTGCAAATAACTATATTATCTAAGGTAATTAATGTCTGGTATTGTAAATTTGGTTTTCTTCAAGCAACCAGGTTCTCAATACCCCAATGTCTCATATTAACACTCTCCTGCAGGGAATTTAGCTTCATATGTTGTAGACCTTGCCTTTTCACTGGAAGCCATTTCTTCTATCCACCTCTTCAAAGGTTAGCAAGGAAAGTCACTAGCGTCTGTGATCCTCTATAGTACCTATCTTGCTGGATAGGAATAAGAAGGTTATAAAACACAGTTCCTGTATTAAAATTCTATTCAGAGCCGGGTGTGGTGGCGCACACCTTTAGTCCTAGCACTTGGGAGGCAGAGGCAGGTGGATCTCTGTGAGTTCAAAGCCAGCCTGGCCTACAGAGTGAGTTCCAGGACAGCCAGAGCTACAGGAAGACCCTGTCTCAAAAAGACCAAAAAAAAAAAAAAAAAAAAAATTCTATTTAGCCACCCTAAAGAACAGAAGTGCCATTTTGTTTCTCTGTCCTTACCAACTCTACCAAAGGGTGTTGGCAACAAACTCATTCCAAAATACATTAGTTTTTGTTATTATACTGCCCACTATAGGTATGCTCCATTTTAAATAAATTCACCTTGTTTTCTAACAAGGAAGGAGGTATTTATTATTATACCGTCACAATAAAGGAGATTAGTCAAACTATTTATGTGAGTAGTTTCCTGGCTGGATGAACTCTCCTGTGTCTTCATTGTATTTGGATAGTAAAACAAGATAGAAGTGAAATAATCCCACATAGAATCCTTAGCCTTTGAATTCTATCTATCTATCTATCTATCTATCTATCTATCTATCTATTGATTGATCTATCTATCTATCTATCTATCTATCTATCTATCTATCTATCCTCTCAAGCTCTTCATGGATGTGGAGGCAAAGCAAATATTTCTTAACCTTGGAATGCTTTGAGTAGTAGAAAAATGCAATCCATGATGATCTGTGGAAAGTAAAGAAGGTATTGGATAATCTATAAGCTCTAAATTAGAAGACAATAAATTGCATGGCTCCATTCATATCAATAAGAATTGAATTTCTGGGGCTTGAGAGATGGTTCAGGGGTTGGGAGCATTTGGCTGCTTCTGCAGAAGACCTAGGTTTAATTCCATGTACCCACAGTGGTGGCTAACAACTGTTTGTAAATCCAATTAGTTACAGGGGAATCTGACGCCCTCTTCTGACCTCCATGGACATTGCATGGCATGAGTGCACTTACATACATGTAGACAATACACTCATACACATAAAATAAAAATAATAAAATATTTTTAAATTATTTTTTAAGAAAAAGACTTGAATCACTTTCCTTCTCTCGGGTCTGCTTTTATCCATCTGACCTTCATTCTTGGGCTTCTCCCAGAGAGTGGTAAGAAAGCTACTAGTAGGTCAAGTATTCAACCTTCAGTAACCACACTCAAAAGAACTCTTCTCAAAATTTCAACCACAGGCAGGGATGTGTCTGGAAAGCATGATATATTCGATATCTTCCCCGTCCAAATAATGTTTTGTGGGCACAGAAATTGAGTAATTTTGTTGACTGACCTTGGAACACAGGCACAGATCGAGGGTGGTTGGTTTTCATTCCGAGTCCTAAGGTAGGGGGTCAGCAACATTTCCTA
The DNA here is from genome assembly GCA_009823505.1 of Rhizomys pruinosus. Lineage (NCBI taxonomy): Eukaryota > Metazoa > Chordata > Mammalia > Rodentia > Spalacidae > Rhizomys > Rhizomys pruinosus. The sequence goes on along the minus strand of VZQC01012735.1, from coordinate 2,280,009 downwards.
CGGGAGGTAGTAGGGAAAGAGTGGAGTACCAGAGAAAATCTCATTGTTGATGGGGAGTCAGAAGTAGCAGATAAGCAGTTGTAAATATATTCAACTATTTCAAAATATAACTTTACCTTCCTAAGCAAATTAGAAAAGGCATGAATATAGATTAGATAGATAAATTGATAGATTGATAGATAGATAAATAGATGATAGATAGATAGATAGATATAGGTATATATACCTCTCTTTGTATATTCATGCCTTACATATATACACATATAGGTGTATATTAGTGTGTATATATTGGTATATATTGATATATACATATATATTCATAGTTATACATATATATTGGTATATATACATATGTATTATATATACCAATTTATAAGTTAGCTAGTTTCAGCAATGCTATAAGCCCTAAGCCAATGGGGATTAATGTTCCTTCTTTACCTGGTCAGAACATTTTCTGATGAAGATACTGGTCTGCTTCTCTAAGATACTGGTCTGCTTCCCTGGAGACTAAGTACCAATTTGACTTCTTACATCAACAAATATGTCCAAGCCCTTTCACACAACCCAAAACCAAATTTCATTTTAATTCTACTACTTCTTTATCACTCCTCATTGTTTCTTTTAAGTCTTATCAAAAGTAAAGAGAGTGTGTAGAATAGAAAAGAAAAGATATAAGCTGAGAATAAATTTATACTAGATAAAAATAAGAAAGAAAATCTATATACTATTTCAGAGGAATAAACTCATTCTTCTCCTCCCTGGAGTCTATCAGAAAAGTGCTATGGTGACATGGTAATAACATGGGTGGTTGGCATTGTGTGGTAGTACTTTGCTGAGAGACTTGGGAAAAGCACAGTCCTTGATAATTCACCTAAAAATAGCCTACCAATTAGATGCTTTCCACAGAGCTTTGAAAAGGAAGATGGTAGCTTCTCCTTCACAAAAGACTTTTAAAGACTGAAAGAATGATGTTTTTAGGTTAGTTTGAAAGCTGTTGAGCTGGAGCCAGAGAAGGAGACATTCTCGAAGTTTTCCTGGCCTATGATCAGACAGTTAGACTGCTCAGTGATGGGATAATCTACAACCGAATTGTTATATGAGACAGTCAGGCATGGGCTAAGTGAAAAAAATCAACGACAAATTACAGGGTAAACTCTTAGACTGCTAGAAGATGGAGTCTTTTATCCAATTTTACCTGTTGTTTTGCTATTTTACTAGTTGTGCTATGGTTGATTCTTTTTGTGGGGGAAAAAATAACTTTTAGTATGAACCGTTGCAAAAATAAAATGCCCTATAAAATTCTAGGATGCTATCTTTATTTCTTTAGGGAACCCAACATTCTAAGATTTTAGGTTTCTCTGTGGTTTCTTAACATTAACTTTTCTTATTTAAAGGTTTTGTTTCATGAAGATCTAGACTTTCTTTTTTTTCTCCTGAGGGTTAAAATGTAATACTTATTCTTTCTGCCAAACTTTGTCTCATTTTCACATTCCCACCTTTATTTTTCAAAGTTTTAAGCTGAAGTTCAGCTTTATTCTTGACTTATTTTCTTTTCTTCAGATTTATACTGCTATTGGATTTAGGTTTTCCTTTTGAGTTGTTAAAAAAAAACACCAGGTAACTTTGTCATGTTTCTTCTTTTCATTTGAAAACACTTGACAAAAATTGTAACTTAATTCCTTTTCTATTGGGTAATGTTTGAATTGCAGCTTTATCTCTTTGAATCAGTATAAATTTTACTCAAATTACATAGCCATTAATTTCACATTATAAAAGTCAATATGCTCATACACTGTTGTCATGCAACTCTACAACTTGCTTCTTGTTATTATGCCTGACCTGCACTGTCTGGATACTCACCTCTATTTCCCACCTGTTTTGTAACTACTTTGAGGGAAACACTATGTCCAACTCATTCTATGTGATAAGTACTTATAACATAGTGTCCATTACATAGTCATACATATTCAATAAATACTGAATGCCTTATAGGAATTGTAAAATGAGTGAATGAATTGACCAGAGTTCGATCCTCCAAATGTATATAAAAATCCAGGTGTAATGGCACGTTCATACAGTTCTAACACTAGAGATGCAGAGACGGAGGATCCCTGGGGATCCTGGGGATTGTTGACCAGCCAGTCTAGCTCAGTGCTTAAGATGAAGGTCGTAGTAAGAGAACCTGTCTCATAAAACATGGTGGACAGCTGTCCTATAGAAGAACAACCAAGGCTGACTTCTAGTCTCCCTATGAACACACACAAAACACACACACACACACACACACACACATGTGCACACGCATCCGCACACAAACACATACCAGCACACACATGAGCACATACACACATGTACACATACACAAAAAAATAGTTATAGTCCATCACCAATTTTCCTGTCCAGTGGAGTAGTGTCTGGCTCTAATTTCATACTATATCATAGACATAGAATGAGTTGCCAAGTATAACACAGTGTAGGAAATGAATAGTCTAAAAGTCAATGTTCAGAAGATTTAAAATATATGTCCTGTGGGTGCTTGACTAACTACCAATATAAAGAAATGGAACAAAAGTGGAGAATGAGAGGAGATGTCAAATGGAAAAAGTAAACCTAAAAGAGAAAACCACTTGAGGGAGGAATTGGGTAGATATTGAAAAGCAGAACACACGAGCTGGGCGTGGTGGTGCACGCCTTTAATCCTAGCACTTGGGAGGCAGAGGCAGGCGGATCTTTGTGGGTTCAAGGCCAGCCTGGTCTACAGAGTGAGTTCCAGGACAGCTGGGACTACAGGGAGACCCTGTCTGGAAAAAACAAAAAAAAAAAAAAAAAAGAAAGAAAAGAAAAGCAGAACACAGAAGAGGTGAACCCTTGGGTGGAGAGAGCAGACGCTGTCCAAATCATGGCAGCAGCCTCAGAAAAGCAGGAAACAGCGATTGGAGGCGGGGTCATTCCATGCTTTCCAGAGGTTTAAATAATGAAAATCATCATTTCTTCAGATGCAGCCTTGAGAAACCTAGTTCTGCCTGCATTCTCCGTGCATTTGGTCAGTGTCGTCTTACAGGGCATGGCCTGACTTCTCTGTGTGCAGGCGTCCATAACAGGGAAGATCCAAGTTAGACCTTCACAATGATGAACGATACCCTGAGGAACATACCATCTTCCTTCGCCCTCCTGCCAGACACGTTATGGTCTGAGTGGAAATGTCCCACTCAGATTTGAACACTTGGTCCACATCTGATCATCCCATTTTAGGAGGTTGTTTAACTTTTAGGAGGTGAGATCTAGGTGAAGGAAGTGAATGCCGGGCCGGTGCAGTGGTTCTCTGAGTGCATCTTTCCAGGTGGGTGACTGGGGCTCGTCCCACTTTAGTGAGGGGGACTCCAGCTGCATAGCAGTGCGTGGGGGGGGTGATCTTCCCACCCACAAGACCAGGAATGCCTGGGGCCCTTGAGGTGGGGTTCCCGGGTCTAGGAGGTTCAGGTGGCTTGGTTGTTACATTGGAATAGCTGTTTGCTGGCTGGGTGAAGGGTGTTGGTCTATCCAGCCTTAGGATAGTCGAGACCTTGGGACCCATAATATATGAAGAAATTGAATCAGTAATACAAAACCTCCCAACTAAAAAAAAAAGCCCAGGCCTGGATGGATTTACAACAGAAATTTATCAGACATTTAAGAAGGACCTACAACCAATATTACTTATGTTATTTAAAAGGCTAGAAGCAGAGGGTAGCCTCCCAAATTCCTTCTATGACACCATCATCACTTTAATGCCAAAACCAGGAAAAGAAACAAGGAAAAAAGAAAAATATAGACCCATTAACCTTAATGAATATAGATGCAAAAATTCTCAACAAAATCTTTGCAAATCGCATACAAGTACACAACAAAAAGGTTATTCACCATGACCAAGTAAGTTTTAGTCCAGAGATGCAGGGATGGTTCAATGTTCTTAAATTAATTAATGTCATAAGCTATATAAATGGACTCAAAGATAAAAGCTGTATGATCATTTCAATTGATGCAACATTTAAGTTTAAGTTTAAACTTCTTTAAGTTTAAACTTCTAGAGGGAAGTGGACTGGAGGGAACATTCCTCAATATAATTACAGCTATACAACCAACCCACAGCCAACATCATCTTAAATGGAGAAACAGTAGAAATGTTCCCCTTAGAGTCAGGAACTAGACAAGGTTGCCCACTATCTCTCCTCCTTTTTAATACAGCACTTGAAACCCTTGCTAGAGCAATAAGACAAGAGGAGATTAAAGGAATACTAATCAGAAAAGAGGAGGCCAAAGAATCCCTTTTTGCAGATGGCATGGTATTATATCTAATAGAGCCCAAAATTCCACTAGAAAACTCCGAGAAATGAGTAACAGTTTCAGTAAAGTTGCAGGTTACAAAATTAATCTACAAAAATCAGTAGCCTGCCTACATGCCAACAACAAGAGAAGGAGAAGGAGTACATGGAAACTCTGAGTGAAGCAACCCTGAGCAAAAAGAGTAATGCAGGGGGAATTACTATACCAGATTTTCATCTCTACTACAGAGATGTAGTTATAAAAAAGTACAGTACTGGCATAAGAATAGACCCATAGATCAATGGAATAAAATCAAAGACCCAAACTTGAGTATATACAATTTCAGCCACCGTATATTTGACAAAGGAATCACAAACACTCAATGGAAGAAGGGTAGCATCTTCAACAAGTGGTGCAGGCAAAATTGGATCACCACTTGTAGAAGAATGAAACTAAACTCCTGCCTTTCACCTTGCACAAAAGTCAACTTTAAATGGATCAAAGACCTCAATGGGAAACCTGAAACTCTGAATATGTTAAAAGGTAATACAAGCAGTAACCTACAACATATAGGTACAGAAAAGCTATAAATCAGACAGCAGTTGTGTAGGAACTAAGGTCCGCAATCAACAAATGGGACCTTATTAAACTAAAAAGCTTCTTTATAGCAAAAGAAACAGTCAAAGCAGTGGGGAGAAAACCCACAGAATGGGAGGAAATCTTCACCAGTGATACATCTGACAGAGGTTTAACATCCAGAATATATAAACTATTCAAAAAACAAAGGCCCAAGAAAATAAGTGATCCAATTAAAAGATGAACTAAAGATCTGAATAGAGACTTCTCAACAGAAGACCTTAAGATGGGTCAGAAATACCTTAAAAACTGTTCAACTTCCTTAATAATTAAGAAAATGCAAATCAAAACCACATTAAGATTTCATTTTACTATTGATTTGGAGTTGTTCTTTCTTTTTTTTTTTTTTTTTTTTTTTTGTTAACTGGGCTAGAGGTCTATTTTGTTTATCTTTTTAAAAAAACAGCTTGATTCATTAATTCCATATATTGCTTTCTTTGTTGCTATTTCATTGATTTCTGCTCTGATTTTTGTGATTTCTTCCTCTTTTGGGTTTAGGGTTCATTTGTTGTTGTCTCTCAAGTGTTTTTAGCTGCAGTATTAGATTATTTGTTCCCTTTCTGTTTTGTTTTTTTTTTTAATGTGGGTACTTGGGGCTATAAATTTCCCTCTCAAGACTGATTTTAAAGTATCCCACAAGTTTTGTCGTGTTGTATTGTCTTTTTCATTCAGTTCCATGAATACTTTTATTTCACTATTTCTTCCCTAACCCATTCATTATTCAGGATGGTGTTGTTTAGTCTCCATGTGTTCTTGTAGCTAGTTGGGCTTATTCTGGTGTTCATATTGAGCTTTACTGCACAGTAGTCTGATAGAATGCATGGAATAATTTCAATCCTTTTGTATTTGTTGACATTTCTTTTGTGTCCCAGTATGTGGTCAGTTTTGAAGAGTGTTCCATGAGGTTCTGAGTAGAAAGTATATTCTCTGGTGTTTGGGTGGAATATTCTGTAGATGTCTGTGAGGTCCATTTGGTGTATTATATTGTTCAGTTCTGATGTCTCTCTACTTATTTTTTGTCCAGTTGATCTATCCAAGGGGCTCAGTGGAGTGTTGAAGTCTCCCAATATTAGTGTGTTAGGATTAATCTGTGTCTTGAGGTCCTGCAAAGTAGTGTCAATAGTACTTGTGATGAAAGGGGAAACATCACAACAGACAAAGAAAAGATCCAGACAACCATATAGGAATACTTCAAAAACCTATACTCCACTAAGTTTGAAAACCTAAGAGAAATGGATGAATATTTGAAATCCTGGGAACCAACAAAGCTAAACCAAGAAGAGACTGACAGTTTAAACAGACCCATAATATTTGAGGAAATTGAGGCTGTAATAAAAAACCTCCCAACTAAAAAAAGCCAGGGCCCAGATGGATTCACAGCAGAATTCTATAAAACGTTGAAAGAGGTCCTACAGCCATTACTACTCAATCTGTTCAGAAGGATACAGACAGAGGGAATTCTCTCACATTCCTTCTATGAAGCCAGCATCACCTTAATACCAAAAACCAGGCAAAGATACAACCAAAAAAGAAAGCTATAGACCCATCTCATTAATGAACATAGATGCAAAAATTCTCAACATAATACTTGCAAATTGCATACAGACCCACATCAAAAAGATCACACATCATGACCAAGTTGTATTCATACCAGAGATGCAGGGATGGTTCAACATATGTAAATCAATAAATATCATAAAACACATAAAAGGACTGAAAGACAAAAAACATATGATCATCTCAATTAATGCAGAAAAAGCCTTTGACAAGATCCAGCATCCCTTCATGTTTAAAGTTCTAGAGGGAATCAGACTGAAGGGAACATTCCTCAACATGATCAAAGCCATATATAGCAAACCCACTTCCAACATCATCCTAAATGGAGAAAAATTGGAATCATTACCCTTAAAGGCAGGAACATGGCAAGGCTGCCCCTTATCGCCACTCCTCTTTAACACAGTGCTTGAAATGCTTGCTAGGGCAATAAGAGAAGGAAATTAAAAGAATACTAATTGGAAAAGAAGAAGTTAAGCAATTCCTTTTTTCAGATGATATGATAGTTTGCCTAAGGGATGCTAAAAACTCCACCAGAAAACATCTAGAAACAATTAAGAGTTTCAGTAAAGTGGTGGGATGCAAAATTAACCTGGAATAATCAGTAGCCTTTCTTTACACTAACAATAAACAAGTGGAGAAGGACTATAAGAAGACCTTCCCACTCACAATAGCTTCAAAAATAATAAAATACCTGGGAACAAACCTAACCAAAGATACCAAAGATCTGTACAACAAAAAATTTAAACCCCTGAAGAAGGAGATTGAAAATGACATCAAAAGATGGAAAGATTTCCCATGCTCATAGATTGGAAAAATTAATATAGTAAAAATGTCCATTTTACCCAAATTGATATACAGATTCAATGCAATCCCAATCAAAATCCTCATGAGCTTCTTCACAGACTTGAAAAAACATCCTTAAATTTATGTGGAAAAACAAAAAACCATGAATAGCTAAAGCAACCTTGAGTGAAAAATGCAATACAGGGGGATTGCTCTACCAGACTTCAAGCTATATTACAGGGCCATAGTCATAAAGTCAGCCTGGTACTGGCACAAAAACAGACCCGTTGACCAATGGAACAAAATTGAAGATCCAAACTTGAGCTCATACAACTTCAGCCACCTCATATTTGACAAAGGGGCAAAAAAACTCAATGGAGGAAGGATAGCATCTTCAGCAAATGGTGCTGGCAAAACTGGATCACCAATTGTAGAAAACAAAATTAAACCCCTACCTCTCACCCTGTACAAAAATCAACTCCAAGTGGATCAAAGATGTCAACCTAAAACCTGAAACCCTGAAGATAATAGAAAAGTTGGTAACAACCTACAAGACATAAGTGTAGGAAAAGACTTTCTAAATCAAACAGCAGCTGCACAGGAAATAAGGTCAACAGTTGACAAATGGGACCTCATCAAAGTCAAAAGCTTCTGTACAGCAAAAGAAACAATCAAGGAAGTGAATAGAAAACCCACAGAGTGGGAGGAAATCTTCACCAATGATTCATCTGACAGAGCATTAACATCAAAAATATATAAACTACTCAAAAAACAAGGAAGTAAGAAAACAAATGACCTACTCAAAAGATGGAGTAAAGAGCTGAACAGAGACTTCACTAGTGAGGAAGGAAAGATGGCTGAGAAACATCTTAAAAAGTGTTCAACATCATTAATAATTAAGGAAATGCCAAATTAAAACCACTCTCGGATATCATCCTACTCCGATACAACTAGCTAAGATCAAGAAAACAAAAGACACCAAATGCTGGAGAGGTTGTGGGGAAAGGGGAACACTCATCCACTGCTGGTGGGATTGTAAACTTGTACACCCATTATGGAAAGCAGTGTGGAGAACCCTTAAAAGACTCAAAATGAGCCTACCACCTGACCCAGCCATACCACTCCTGGATATATACCCACAAGACTCATCCTACCACAAAGATACATGCACATCCATGTTTATTGCAATTCTCTTCACAATATCAAAGAGCTGGAACCAACACAAATGGTCCTTAACTGACAAGTGGATGACAAAAATGTGGTATATCTACACAATGGAGTACTACTCAGCAGTAAAGAAAGATGACATCATGAACTTTGCAGGTAAATGGATGGAAATCAAAGCCATTATCTAAGTGAAGTAACACTGCCCCAGAAAAATAAATGGTCTCCCTCATTTGTGTATGCTAACACCAAATCCCCAGATGAAAGACAAACTGAACAACATTATTGTTGTATTTCTGTTTATCTGAAAGCAACTATGCTATTATAATGTAAATCTCTTTTTTTTTTTTTTTTTGGTGTTTTCAAGACAGGGTCTCCCTGTAGCCCAAGCTGTCTTGGAACTCACTCTGTAGACCAGGCTGGCCTTGAGCTTACAAAGATTTGCCTACCTCTGCCTTCTGAGTGCTAGGATTAAAGGCATGCGCCACCACGCCCGCCTTATAATGTAAATCTCTTAACAGGCTCTAATATCGATCCACCACTTACTTTCAGACTCTGTAATTACTGTATGAGTGGAAAGCATGTATGCATATTTTAGACTAATATAAAATTAAATTTAGGAGAAAATGTGAATTCCTAAACATAAAAAAAGACTGAGAGAAAGATGAAAAAAATATTTCATTTTACACAGGTAAGATTAGCTATGATCAAAAAAACAAATGACACTAATTGCTGGAGAGGGTGTGGAGAAAGGGGAACACTTATTCATTGCTGTTGGGTTTGCAAACTCATGCAACCCCTATGGAAAACAGTGTGGAGAACACTTAAAAGACTAAAAATGAACCTAACATTTGACCCAATTATACAACTCTTAGGTATATACCTGTATTAGTCACTTTTCTGTTGCTGTGATAAAGCACCATGACCAAGGAACTTATAAAAGGAAGAGTTTATTTGAGCTTACGATTGATGGTTCCAGGGAATTACGAGTCCATTGTGGCGGGAGGCGTGGCGGCTGGATTTGGAGCAGCAAACCGAGGGTCACATCTTGCAAAGAGCACAGGAAGCAGAGAGGAGCAACTGTAGAGCACGAGGCTTGTTAAAACTCACTAAGCCTGCCCCCAGTGACACACTTCCCCCAGCATGACCACACCTTCTAAGACCTCCAAAAACAGTGCCACCAACTGGAGACAAATGTCTGAATGCTTACAGCCTATGGGGGACACTCATTCAAACCACCACAATACCCAAAGGGTGTATCCTATAGCAGAGACACATGCACAGTCATGTTTATTGCTGCTCTTTTCACAATAACAAAGAGCTGGAAGCAAACCACGTGTCCCTCAACTGATGAGTGGATAATGAAGATGTGGTATATTTATACAATGGAGTTCTATGCAACAGTGAAAAGGGATGTCTTCACTAATTTTGTAGGCAAATGGATGGAACTGGAGGTGGTTATGCTGAGTGAGGTGTCACAGTCTCATAAAAATAAGTGACGTATTTTATCCTTTATTTGTGGTTTCTAACACCAAATCTCTATATGTAAATTAAATTGAGTAACTGGTTAATAAAGATAACATCAAAATAATTGTTATTGCTATAGATATATCTTGAAATATATCTCTCTATTTTTTCACAGTTAAGGTTTAAGACATTGTAACGATGAGAACAGTTAAGGGATGAGCTAACTTCAACAAAAGTTATTGCCATTTCTATCATAGTACACAATGTCTATATTAAATATAACTAATGAAATCACAAAGATAATATCATTTCAATGTTCTACTAATTACATATGGCCTCTTACTATTTACTGATTACACTCCTTTGAAACTTGAGGCAAGGTTTTTGGTATTCTACTTGCTGATAAATAAATGGCCATGTATGCTAAGACTGTTAAATCACAATAGAATTCTTGATCCTCAAGAATCCTCAAGTAATTAATTCAAAGGAATGATTATTTCTGCTCCAGGGAGCTATTCATTTTGGCATTTAGTTACATTTTATATGTAAGACATTTCACCACTAAGTAAAATATCTTTGGAATGAACAGACAGGCTTTTTGCCAAACTCATGTAAAACATAGCTGAACATCTGGAAAGATTTGGTCATCTAGAAACTGCCCCAAGACTTGCCAGGACATTTCAAGGTTTATACTTTATATTGGCATATTCAAAATAACTCTTCCATCTATACATGGCATAAATATTGAATATTTCATAAATTATAGCTAGGAGCAAATCTCTCAGGACATGTTACTAAGTCACACAGCATTAACTAAAATCTTCCTGTACAAGATTAAAACAGTTGGTTATCTCCAGAATAGAAAATAATAAAATGCTTAAGCTAATTAGGGATATGGAACTGTTAATTTTCAATCCACTCCTGTCTTTTACTGAAGTCCCAGGTACAGCTATTAGATTAAATAGATATGTTCTCCATGTTTCTCTGTGTTATGCAAATGATAATTCTGCCATTTTTTTCAACATAATAATATAATTTGATTCAGGAAAAGCTGGGTTCTACCTCCTTGAGCCAGTGATATGCAGTCCAAAGGGAGACAGTCTGAAAAGGTGTGGTAAACCTCTTCAGCTGGGTTCCTGTTTATAAGTATATGATACCACTCCTGCCTTCTGGGAAACTATAAATCTGGGTTTAGGGGTGTGGGAACCAAGAGAGGCTGCTCTGATTGTAGTGGAAATTACAAAAACAGAGGGGGAAGGAATACACCTCCTCCATCTAGGATGCAATTTTGCCCTACAGCTAGATAAAAAGCATTGGTAGATAAAGGCTTCAGTGCCAGCTCTGGGCTGCCCTACCAGGAGTTGTTGGCCAGGGAGGTTTTAAAAGCTCCCAAAACAAAGGTCATTTGCCTATAAATTTGGGTGCCCATAAGAAATAGACAGTAATACCCTATTGCTGAAAATACAGTGGGATAAGAACACCCAAAAATATTATGCTGAGACCCTGCACTGTAAATCAACAGCTGATCTTCCTGGTGTCTGAGAGCACTATACAAACCACTGGAAAGAAATCGTCTCTGAATCTTTACAACAGACTTCTTTTGCTATACTTCTATATGTCAAAGAAAATATGGTGCAGTAGTGGCAGCCTGATAAATGTACACCTGGAAAGAAAAAAAAAAATCCCATTTCAATCTATGGTCTGCTCCCTGGTGGGGTATAACACATAGTAACACTGAAGCCTTGGTGCTTCCTAATGTCAGGAGGCTCTATTGACTACATTAGAAAGCTATTGGCATGCCTTTGTCAAAGAGTTATAATGCCCCAACCAAAATATTATCCAAGCATATGTGTCTGTGCACATAGAGTAACTTGTCATTATCTTTAATATTTGTTGCTATTTGTGCTTTATTACTAGAATTAAGAGGAGACTGCTAAATGACCCACCAGTCCATTGCAAACAGAACTTGGACAGTCCCAAGAGTTTGATGTGTCACCTCAGAAAAAGAAAATTGTATCTTCTATCTCTCACTCTCTTTAACCCTCCCCTCCAAAGCCCACTGACTCTCATGGAAGAGGTTAGTGTGGAAGACTTTAAGGGCCAAGGAGTGGAGATGAACTGTGAGATAACAGTTAAAATGGACTGGATTATTTTTTCTCTTTTCTATTTATTTGATCAACATGTTTGTGTAAGCAAACCTCTTCCAGTGGACTTGGGGACCCTGCGTTGTACAAAAACTGAACTCAGATATTAATTAATTGGGTTTCTATGGACACTCCTCATGTTTATTGCCTATGTGTGCTTACTGGTCAAATAAAAAAATTAGTTTAAAAAAAGATACAGGTTTAACTTGTAGCCATGCATAGTGATACATGCCTGAAATCCTAGCATGCAGGAGGCAGAGGAGGGAGAATCACACATGTAGCCAGACCTTGTTCCAATACAATAACTAGAAGTTTAGCTTCCCTGTGGAAATGAAACTAGAAGCTGTTAATGCCTTTTCAGTTATCTTGCTAAGTACTAGCTAGAGGGTATTATTGAAAGAGGGCAAGAATGAAAAGATGAATCCTTAGTGAATAAGATCTCATTTCTCATTAAATAATTTGTATGAAGAATGCTTCAATTTCTTGAAGCTTGCAGTTGTGATAGAGAAGTTTTAAGGCTTTTCTTTTTCTTTTCTTTTATTGGCTATTTATTTATTTTTATGTGTATGAATGTTTTGCCTGCATGTATATAAGTGCACCACATATATACAATCCCTGTGGAGGTCAGAAGAGGGAGTTGGGTACCCTGGAACTGGAGTCACAGATGGTTGTTAGCCACCTTATTCATGTTGGGAATTGAGCCTGGGTTCTTTGCAAAAAACAGCCAGTGCTCTTAATAGCTGAGCCATCTCTCCATCCTCATTTGGGGAGTTTTTTGAGACAGGTCCTGGATTGCCCACCTCTGCCTCTTAACTGCTGGGATTAAAGGCATATGTCACCATTCCCAACAAATTTAGGTTTTCAAATTAGTCAACAATCTATAAAACAGTTATTCATCCATCTTATTCCATGAACCTGCTAGTCTAATTCAACCAAAAGAAAAAGATCAAAGTATTATTTCTTGTGTTGGGAAAAACATTTTCATAGAAATATAAGAAGTATGGGACTAACAACTATCCATAACTCCAGTTTCAGTGGAATCTGACACCCTATTCTGAACTCCATGGGCATTCTACAACCTGAGCGAGCTTATATTCATGGAGGCAATACACTCACACAAATAAAAATAATAATAAATAAAAATTTTTTAAAGAAATAGAAGAAATAAAATGAATATAAGGTACTTAAGCCAGGCATGTTAGCACACACTTTTAAGCTCAGCACTGGGGAGGCAAAGACAGGCAAATCTCTGTGATTTTAGGCTAGCCTGATTTAAATAGGGAGTTCTAGGTCAGCCAGGGATACATAATGAGGCTTTTTTCCACAAAAGAAAAAAAAAGATATTTAATAACTAAATGTTGCTTTAAAATCTTAACTATTCAAACCAAATACAGCAAAAAAAAATCACAAAATGTATTTTAAACAATAAGTTCATAAAATTATTGGATGCATAAAAAAGGCATAAAACAAGGTATCACAGCATCTTATCTTTTCTCCAAAAACACATCTTTGCTCTGTTGGAAAATATCCCCTACTGTATTGAGAAAGATTCTTCAAAGACAACATCACAAAGATGAACATTGTTTAAAGCTGCTTCACACAATATGGTGCTTCTGTGTAAACATTTTCAGTAATGTGACAAAACTTTCTTATATCTATAACTTTGTTCTCTTTCTAAAAATATGTGAACATAGAACATAATCTTGAATTCTAAAAAATTACATGCCATTAGATTTGATGCAGGAAACAAAACAAAAAATCCTCTCTTTCAGTTTTAGCACAGTGCAATTATACAATCACAAACTGTCGAATAACATATAGAAATATGCTATACTTCTTAATTTTTAAGTTAATGGGAAGTTAATATGAAGCAAATAGCACAGGGACACTCAAGCACTGCCCATATAAAGAAATCTTGATATATATTTCTTTCTTTCAGTGGCAGCATTCAGAAGTTACACCTTCTATTACTGACTGGATCTCCAGTTCCTACAGGCTCTTAACTAACATTGTTTTCATGAGCATCAATTTAAAATATTTCTATTTCTGCTGATGTCTTACTTTCTTTTCTTGTTTCTGTGATAAAATACTCTGAAAAAATAACTTAAGGGAGAAAACGTTTATTTTAGCTCACACTTCATGGAATAAACCATTAAGTTGGGGAAACTGGGGTAGCAGGGACATGAGGCCGCTTGTCACATCACACCCACAATCAGGAAACAGTGAATGCGTGCACTGTGGTGGTTTGAATGAGAATGTCCCCATAGGCTCCAAGTACTGGAATATTTCGTCCCTATTTGTAGCACTGTTTTGGGACAACTTAGAAGGTGTGGCTATGATGGAGGAAGTGCATCACTGGGGGTAGGTTTAAAGAGTTCATAAATCCTTGCAAATCTCCAGTCTATCTCTGCTTCCTGTGGCTGCTTGAAGATCTGAACCTCTGCTTTCTGCTCCTCCTCCGGCATCTTCTGCAGCCACGCCTCCCCACCATGATGGACTCTAATTTCCTTGGAACGATAAGCTCAGATAAACTCTTCCTTTTACAAGTTGCCTTGGTTGTGGTTGTTCTGTCACAGCAGCAGAGAAGTGAGTAATGTATGCACGCTAAAGCTCAGCTCGCTTTCTCCACTCTTCTACAGTCCAGGATCTTGTGTCTAGGAAATGGTGCCATTCACACTGGATGGGTTTCCCACTTCCATTCACATAATGAGACAATGCCCCACAGACAGTCCCAGATTCTAGATTCTGTCAATTAACACTAACCAACAGACCTCATTTATTTCTTCTATACTATTATTGGAGATGTTTATTTAATCATGATTATAGACTTCGGTCAAGGCCTTTAAAATAACTGGGAGAACTCAAAACCAATTTTTGTCACTTCTTTATATTAATTCAATTTATTTATGACTACTCTTTATTACTTTTCAACCATTTCAAAATAAATCTGATTATTGATTATTGTTAGCACTTCTAACAATATCTCATAGATCACTTAAATAGATTTTTCTACATATATTTAAACCATTCAGTAAATCTGGTCATTAAAATTTCTTACCTCTCGGGTTGGAGAGATGGCTCAGCAGTTAAGAACACTAGGATGCTCTAGCAGAGAACCCAGGATTGATTCCCAGCACCCACATGGCAGCTAACAACTGTCTATAACTCCAGTTCCAGGAGATCTGACACCCTCTTCTGAACTTGGTGGGCACTGCACAACATGGGTGCACTTAAAGACATAAGACATGCAGGCAATACATTCACAAACATAAGAATAAAATACAAATAAATAAAATATTAAAAATTTCTTACCTCCATTTATAGGTGACATAATTGAGGGTAATAAAACTAAGCACTTTTGCTTAGTAGTATATTTCCAAATATTTCTGATTTCAGTGCATGTCTGCTGTTTGAGGTTGTAATGAAAACAATAGAAACATGAATATCTTTAAATATAACAGACAGTATTAATATAGTAAGTTCAAAAGAACTGGTAAATTTTCACTTATTTCAAAACTATGTCCCTTTCAGGTGCTATATCTGCCTGCTATTTACTGCTTCCTCACCCCTCCACCTGGCCTTTCCATCTTTTGACACTTTTCATGATTTACACTTTGTTTTACCTTCTATAATGCCATATTTTCAAAACCTCATCCTTATCCATTCCTAGCTGTCCTTTCTTTTGGACCATCCTTCATCCCTAGATGCCAAACGCCTTTCCATTATAATCTATGTATATCATTTCTCTGACTTGACCCTGCTTGTCACAACTCCCTTTAAATACATCTTTTTAAAAAGAGGGCACAAATAATACTCACGTTGTAGTACTCTGTCACCAAGATAAAACAGCTATAGTTCAGAACTTCTTTAAGTCTGGTGCTGATGGTTTATGTTCCTATCGCACTGTGTACACATAACTGAAAATCAATGGGAAGTTAATAGAAAGCAAATACCACAGGGGGAGTAGGGCACTACCCATAACATTCTTATAGAGCAGAAGAGAAGCATTCCAAGCAAATGGCTGAAAACAAGTTTGGAAAGTTAAGAAAAAAAATGAATCAGTTGTTTTTATGATGCCTACCTGTAGGGAATCTATAACTTGACTTCGGGTTCAATATGCTTCTATTTCCTCACAGTTTGGAAAACCTCAAGAGAAGAACCATGATTAATATGAGTCACCAGGGTATGCTAGGAGGTTCATATATCTTTTCATTCTCTGAGTTATAAGAAATGAACTCTGAAAGGTTTGGGTATTTCTAAAACCATGAATGTAATGAACAGCTAAAATAGAAATAGTTCAGCTCAAAGTTGCTCTGGCCCCTGACACACCTATAACCAAGCAAGCAGCCCATCCCTGGCCCCTTCAGTAGTCCCATTAACCAAATGCTGCTCTTAAAAAATTATAAAATGTGTTCTAAGAGGAAATTCAGACTGACCTGGTGATACAAGACAATTATCTAAACTACTGGAGAGACCAAAGTCAGAGAACTGCAATTTTAAGGCCTGTCTGGGCAATTTAGCAAGATGTCATCTCAAAATAAAAATAAACAAAGGGTTGAGGATATAGTGCAGTGGTGAGGACTGCTTGCCTAACACCTGGGAGGCCCTGGGCTCACTCCCCAGCATTGTAAAAAATATCAACCTACAATATTAAAATGCATTGTTTATAAGCATTTGCTAAGTGTTTTCTACATGTACTAGTTTGATACATATGTACTAATTTGGTATATATGTACTAGTTTGGTATTGGTTCAATAATAAAGAAAACATTGTATATACAGTGATTAGTACAATATATTTAGAGTCATAGCTTACACACACACACACACACACACACACACACACACACACACACACGGATCGGGAGATAGATGTATCACTTGTCATTCTGTGCCGGTTCCATTATACATATTTTAGTCCTCTGAAGTACTTAGCCCATGGTGTTTGGGAAATAAAAGTAATCAAATGTTGCTCCTTGATACATGTGTAGCAATAACCCTGAATTTAATTAATTGGCTATAGTTTCGTCTATTGCCAATAGATGAAACTATAGCCAATTAATATCAATTCAGTAGTTTAAAACAATATAAAATTATTATCTTGGAATTCCAGATACCATGAGTTCAAAGTGAGTCTGAAAAATTTATCCAAAATTTAAGGACTGGAAAGACCTGAAGAGCTATTATTTAGCCTGTTGCATATTGATTAGCTAATCAATAACATTTAATTTATACATAATATGAAAATAAGTGACAGATATTCTATTTTTAAATTGCATTTCTTTTTTTTTTTTTTTTTTTTTTTTTTTGTTCTTTTTGAGACAGGGTCTCCCTGTAGCCTCAGCTGTGCTGGAACTCACTCTGTAGACCAGGCTGGCCTTGAACTCACAAAGATCTGCCTGCCTCTGCCTCCCAAGTGCTAGGATTAAAGGCGTGTGCCACCACGCCCGGCTAAAATTGTATTTTATTTTTAATTATATGTCTGTGTGTGCATGTACACACGTGAGTGCAGGTGCTCATGGGGCCAGGGCACTGGTTTCCCTGTAGCTGGAGTATTGAGCATCTCTCCAATCCCATAAAACACCTTTTAAAATAATACAATGAGAGGTAATAACAAATGAATTCTGTGCGTTGTTCATTCCATCAAAGAGCATTACTATTATTTTTACAAGTAAAGATTTCTGTGAAGGGCAATCAAATACAATGATAAACTATGGAAATACTATGAATTTCCTTTTCTCCCTTGAAAGCCCCATTCATTGAAACACATTCACAATTATGCATGCAATTTTAAATTTACACTGATCCCCCTCCTCCGGCAAAGCCCTGCAATAGTTCCACATGCCCATGCTCTTTCAGAGGAAAAAAAAACCCTCCCTTCTCTTCTAGAATAGATACAAATAAATAGATGAGAAGAAAAAGATGAAATATTAAGGATATAATGAGAGCTAGAAACAACGGAGCCACTCCTACTGCAGCAGGGCACAGCTCCTGCTCAAAATCCTATTAGTTCTCCTACCTTCTTTTCCTCTCTGTGCCCAAAGGCTTGTAGCAATGGGTTGGGTAGCAAAAAGAAGAAAAGCCTAGCTGAGATGTGTGAGGAAATGTATACAACCAGCACCTTTCCTTGATATTTAAAGCCTTCCCTCTTAGAACGGGAGATTTCTGAACACAGTTCTCTGCATTCTATGCATCCTTCCACAAAGCTAGACAATGTACATTGTTGTCTGCATTTTAAGTCACAAGACAAATCTCAAAAAGAAAATTAGTGCTGAAGGCATAGAAAAGAACTCTGATACTTAAATCCACACACTTTTGTGTTTCTGCTGTTTTTGTTACATGTAATTATAAAGGTTTTTTTTTTAATATCTGCATGTCCACTGGAAAAAACCTAGCACTTTAAATATGCACAGAAACACTTTTTCTTTCTCAAATGTCATTCCTTATCTCTGAAAACTTGTCAATTTGCTCCATCTTCTACCTTACTGCTTCTCCTTTGCTCTCATCACAGAAACAATGTAATTAATGAAGATGCTCTCCCTCTCACACCTGACACTGTGGGAAGCCAAGTGAGGTGGGGGAGCCAGGACAGGACTACTTGTTTGCTTATTAATTTTAGAAACAGACTACTTCAACATTTCCCAAATTTTCTCCCTTTTCCTCTTCTAAATTTTTTATTAACTTATTTTTAGTTTATGTTCACATGTCAATGAGGAGGTATGTAATGTTTTGAGACATATATATATTGCATAATGTGTATATAATATAAAACCCATCTCCTCAATTCCTCATTAGTTCTTTGTTCTGAAAACGTTCAGAGCCCTTCCTCCCAGCTTTGTGGTTAGTCTGTAGTCATGCTATTGTAGGATAGCTCCCAGCTTTGTGGTTAGTCTGTAGTCATCCTCTTGTAGGATAGCTCCCCGAACTTCTTGCTCTTATCGATCTGTAACTCAGAACTTCTCTCCACTTCCCACCCAACTCTGCGAATTCTACTCTCAAAAAGTTCAAGTTTTTACCTTCAACATGTGAGTGAAGTCATGCAGTGCTTGTATTTCTGTGACTACTCCATCCAAATTCTCACAAACAGCAAGAGTTCTTTGTGTCTTTTTTTATTACTAAATTCCATGTTATCTCTGTGCATGCACTTGCCGGTTCACACTGAAGTCCTTTCCATTTCTTGGACTTTCTTTGCAGAAACTCTAAGCAGACTCCTTATTTTTGCTTCCACTATTTCTGAACTTTGTGCCTCAAAGGTCCAGATTAGCTAGAAATTATCACTATTTTTATATTACAATGCAATCTGAATCTAAGTTCATATACTTTGGTGTGTTTTTCAGAAACACACACACACACACACACACACACACACAGAGCTGGTGAGATGATTCAGCAGTTAAGAGCACTTGCTGCTCTTCAGAGGACCTGGGCTTGGCTGCCAACACCCACTTGGTGGCTCAAAACCATCTGTAACTCCAGTTCCAGAGCATCAAGCACCCACTTCTGGGCTTCATGGCCACCAGGTGGATATATATGATGGACATACATCCACGGTCCAAGCAGGCAAAACACTCAAACACATAAAACAAAATAAGTAAATCTTTTGAAAGAAAGAAACAAGAGTACCTTGAAGGGTTGTGTGTTCGCACAGACATCTCCCTGAAGCGAGGATTGGACCAGATGTTTTATCTGTACCTTTAGACCTGTAATCAGGCACTGTAGGACTCTGTACAGCTAAGGACAAAAATCACCATGAATGACAGGCCTGGGCTTCTATGTCATCTCCATGACTACAATACCACCAAGCTATGTCACTCTCCGAACCTACAACCCACCCAAATCAGAACATTACTACAGTAGGATCAAGGCCTTCACTGCTAAGGGTTGCTTTTTACTTGTGGCTTGAGAACACCGCAACTAACCATGTACTTGTTAGCTGGAGTCAACCCTAATCAACTTGCTGTGAGTCTTCCTCTACCACTGGAGGTATTCCAGAGGCTCCATCTACAGGCAGGCTGAGGGCTGGGGCCCATGAAAGCCTCCTGGAGTTAAGTTCATCAACATAGAACTAAGTTCCACAATAGTTTTGAGCTTACTTACTCCCCTCTCCTATACCTAGTGAACCGTTCTATTGGACACTGCTGTTAGAAGTTGGGGTAGCATGGGTAAAGCCAGTCTCTAGGCCACTTATGCCATGAAGGTAAACTGTGCCTAAGCCTCAGAGCCTCAGGATCCTACATAGTCCCAGTCCCAGGAGGAGGACAGGCATGACCCGGGCATACTCCAACACAGTAATTAATCATGCCAAAACTTGAGTCCATCTTGAAAGGCAGACATATCTCAGCTAATGCTGGAGCCGGCCTCAAGGCTCTGTCTGTGCTCACGAGGCCTTCAGTTTCTATCAAGTATGGTGTCACTAGGAAAGGCTTAGTGCTAGACTTTATGAAAAAAGCTTTTTTGCTAGCTCTTGAGCCTTGACCCCTCCCCAGTGGGTGGAGTCCTGCTCCCGTCTCAGTAGCAGGGTGCTGAGGAGGGTCAGTGGTTGCAAAGAACACTTTCTGGCAGTTCCTAGTCCAGCCCGCCTGGCAGTGGAGGTGTAGGGCTTTGCCCAGTACTTGGTTTTATCATGTCAGGGGCTCAGACTGGGTTGCAAATCTGAAGCCTGAATTTAGTTCTCCATCTCTCGCACCAGGAGGAGGCATGACTCTGTGCACTGGGGTGCTCAGAGTTAGCAGGAAAATTGACACCGGCCACTCTTTCCTTCCTGGGTTCTACAATAGCCTTTTTTTTTTGTATGTGTATGAATGTACTGTCTGCATGTAGGTTTGTGCACCCATGTCGTGCAATGCCACAGAGGTCAGAAGAGGGCATCAGATTCCCCTGGAACTGAGTGAAAAGAGAAATACAGGGGGGATCTCTATACCAGATTTAAAACTATACTACAGGGCTATAGTCATAAAAACAGATTGGTACCGGCACAAAAACAGACCAGTTGACCAATGGAATAAAACTGAAGATCCAAACCTGAGCACATACAACTTCAGCCACCTCATATTTGATAAAGGGGCCAAGAAGACACAATGGAGGAAAGACAGCATCTTCAACAAGTGGTGCTGGCAAAACTGGATCACCACTTGTAGAAGAATGAAA
>VZQC01012735.1:2173447-2240682 GCA_009823505.1 Rhizomys pruinosus | reverse complement strand
AAAAAAAAAAAAAAAAAAAAAAAAAACTGAATGAGCAAGAGGAAGAGTCCAGAGACCTTCCTTTCAATAGATTATCTAATTCCTCTAACTAGATCCCATCTTCAAAGAGTCCCTCAGGCCGGGCATGGTGGCGCACGCCTTTAATCCTAACGCTCTGGAGGCAGAGGCAGGCAGATCTTTATGAGTTCAAGGCCAGCCTGGTCTACAGAGTGAGTTCCAGGACAGCTGGAGCTACAGGGAGACCCTGTCTCCAAAAAGACCAAAAAAAAAAAATTTTTTTTTAATTTAAAAAAACAAAAACAAAAAAACAAAAAGTCACTCAGCTGTGATTTAGATAATTAATGAATGCACTGGCAAACTTAGTGTCCTCATTACCTACTGATCTCTCAAAAGTGACAACAGACAAGGACCAAGCTTTCAACACAAGAGCCTTTGGGTTGTGGGGGCGGCATTTTATGTCCCAACCACAAGTAAAACTGAGCTAGGGTTGAAAGCATTGATAATATATATTAAAGGGAAAATTCAGAAATCTCACATAGGTTTGGAAATAGTTCCCCTTCTTACTGTCCAAAATAGAAAATGAGACATTGATTAGAATTTGAAGTGACACCAAAATTCAAACTTTAAACATCACAAGCTCGTACTGACAATTATGTTGAATTCTATAACTTAGAATTCAGTAGGCATTCATGATCAAGTGACTGAGGCAAAACAAGTCAATTCTGATCTACAGATGTGTCCACCCAATAACTTACCACTAGCCTATAACATTTCAGTCCCAAAATGCAATGGCCCTTGAGGAGGATGGGAAAGGAAATCTTCCTTCCAGGCAGAACTGTTATGTTTATTTTTTTTTTCTTAAAAGAGAGTTACACAATAATCAGAGAATAATAGCTATACCCTATCTCAGGACTTTGAAGGAAATAACATAAGGGACTGACAATAAGCAGTAATAAACAATGTGTAAGAATTGAAAATTGTGCTTCAAGTCAATGGTCAAAACCGGCATTGCCTGTAAAGCACTTTCCCAATACTAAAGCAAAGAGAACACTTTCTGTGGATACTAAGTACCTTCTTTCACTAGGCACTTTAGTTGACCAACAGGCCCAGGAACAAATAGTCAAGTCATTAGGTACAGATGTACACACTTTGCTCAAAAACACAGCTTTCCCTTCAAGACTATTCTCATTATCACAATAGCTAGCTACCTAACATATCAATTCCATTTTGAGGCTCCATTCCCTGAGGGATCTGCTAACCAAGTTGAATGTTTCCACCAGAGAAGAGGGAACAATATGTTTCACTGAAACAAACATAGAACTATAAATGGCCTTCCCTGAACACTCTACTTTTGTATTAACCACTAACCATAGGCTAAAAGAATGTTTGATTCTCTATAATGATATCCATCAACCTCATTTCCAGCCAAATAATATGTGTACCATCCAGGAATGAGGGAAAGGTTTCCACCCATGCAGTTTATTGGTCTTATCATATACCACATCGGCTCGAGTTGGCTTGTCTGAGACAGCGGTGCAATACCATCTTAAAGAACTAGTTGCAGCTCTGGCTAACACAATAAAGAATAGCATCTCATTTGGGATGTACTGTCCTATAAGATTTTATATGGTTTCTGAATCAGCAACCAGTATGATACTATCTTTTCCCCATAATCAGAATACACAGATCAAGGAAAAACTAGAGACAGCAATGGCAGTGCTTCCCAGTTCTGTTAGCCTTAAGGAGCCAGGCACAAAATTCTTCTTCTTCCTTTCCACACTTTACCTTTACATGTTTAGAGATTTAATTCCTGAAGACGGAATGGAACGTTCAGCTTTAACAATGCCATGTTACCTTGAGCTCCTTATGCCATCAAGCCAACAGGCAAAGAAGGCTTCACTATAGTAATTGCAAGGATAACAGTGATTATCTAGTGGGGAAAAGAGCAGCTAAGGTAAGATTCAAGGAACTCTCTGAATTGCCTCTTAGTACTCATGAGACCAGTGTCGAGGATAATAAAGGAGTAAATCAACCCAACTAAGACAAGGCTGCTGTTACTCTTTTAAAAATAAAGTTTTGCATTACCTCATCAGGGAAAAATCATGACCAGACAAGGTGCTTAGCAAAGACAAAAGGAATGAGTAGTAGAGGAAGGAATTAAAATACTAATTATGTCCCCTTACTAATTGGCAGAAATAAGACCTAGAGAAGATTAGTTCATTTCTTTTCCTTATTTGTACTATACATATTTGTATGTATTAACCAGGTTTAGCAATGCTATCTTCTGCTATCTTTATAAAGCGTATTAGTAGAGATGAACTTTATAATTACAGTTTGATCTGTAAGCTATAGACTATCAAGGTAGAATTGGATTGAGTGAGAAAAATAATAGACAATATCCTGAAACAGAATTTCACATCCACCTCCCTGGAGAGATGATGAACTGAATATGGCTGGATAAGACATAGTCATATTCCCAACACCCATCAGATGGCTCACAACCACTAGCTCCAGGGAGATCCAACACCCTCTTCTGGCTTCCACAAGCACATGTACATGAACAGAATTAATCAATAAAAATATGAACTTAAAAGAATCCTTTCTAACTCAACTGGCCAATGGCAGGGGTGGGGAGGTTTCCCTGCCTGTCAATCAGAGCCCAAGCAATGGTTACATAATAACCTCAGTGGCAAAACCCTTTGTATTGGCATGCCCAGAGTAGTTTGTGATTTCTTGAGTGAAATATACCAATATGAAAAAAATCATAAGTTGGAGAAAGTAAAAAAATGATCTATATGAAGCCTATATAGGAAACACCAGAAACCATGTTAACATTGGTGCTAGAGAAGTTGCTAGGTCAGGACTTCATGCCATATAATGGTCTTCCTAAAGTTCTATGTATATGGAAAAGCAGGAGAGCCATTGTCTAATTTATTTTAAGAAATTACATTCAAATATAATTTTTCTCTAGTTATACATTTTCTTGCTGGAAATGTATTCTGTCCCTTAAGCACAAACTCAAAATGCTAGTGAAATGAATGAATTCTTTCTCACTCTTTGCATCCTAACCAGGATCATACCCATCTCTCTCACTTAGATCCCACAATTAATCTCTTAAATTCATGACCTCAGGTTCTTCCACTTAATTTACCATATTCAATTTGTTAACAAGAATTGAAATGTCCTGTAAATTATCTATCATCTCAGAATATTGAAAATATGGCATTTGCAACCAGATAATATTGGGTGATGACTTGGCTAGTGGAAAAAGAAAACAAATTCCAATTTCCTGAGTTTAGAAACATTGCATGCAAGTGATTATAATTTAGGTTTTTGTTTCCAAGCCAATCATAAAGTTCATTCTGATTAATAAAAGAATCTATTCAGGCAACAATTAAGAAAAATACTTCTATGATCAACTAAAATAAAAGCTCATTTCTAAGTATTGAAAGTTGAAAATGAAAACTCCCTCTGTTTGCGATTTTATGTGTAGCTTAAAAAGATGACTCCCATTTAATAGAAAACTCTTGGGAGTTTCAAAAGAAATGTTATGGTCGATTAATGCTCCTAGGAAGAGCATTTAAATATTTCATTGTTCCAGGGAAACCATCATTCAAATCACTGAATATTTATTCCCTTTGCATGTGTTAAAAACAAGACTAAATTAAAGAAGTTTTTCATTAAAGATCTATTTAGCCTATAAGAAGTAAATGAAGCTTTTCAAACTAAAAATAACCTTGTTCTCTTGCTACATTTTTAGCATGCTAGCAAACGACATCGTGATATGCAAAGAGAGTTAGACAGCTATAGTGAACTCAATGTGTCTTTTGGCACAGAGTCAAACAATGTTCTATCAAGCATCATGACTGTCTGCTATATAATGTGACACCCAAATCTATCAGTTACATCCTATTCCCCTTCCAGATATGTTTCACTGTTGACACATTCTTCTTAGCATCAAGCAACAAGAGAAAGTGTCCACCAGTAAAATGTTTTGAACTGCAAACTCCAGAACCCTGACAAGCTAATCTATGTTCAACCGAGCATTTTGGTCAACTGATAAAAGTGTAACCAGTAGCACCCAATGGTGGGGGGAAGTTGATTCTAAGGCAAATGCACAGAAGAAAGAATACCTGAAATGAATCAGAACATGTCTTGTGTATCCTGAAAAAACAGATACACAAGGGAAAAGCCAGAGATCGGTCATAGCAGACCCACTCCAGCTGTTAAAGATGGAGAAACTGTAAGTTTGAAAAAAAGGTACAAGCAGCAAATGATATTGAATAGAAGGCATTTTCTTTTTATGATGTTTTTTCTTTTCTTAATTTTTATTTATTTTTTTTTTTATGTGTATGAATGTACTGTCTGCATGTAGGTCTGTGCACCCGTGTCGTGCAATGCCACGGAGGTCAGAAGAGGGTTTCGGATTCCCCTGGAACTGGAGTCAAAGACGGTTCTCAGCTGTCATGTGGGTGCTGGGGATCGAACCTGGGTCCTCTTCAAGAGCAGTCAGCGCTCTTAACCGCTAGGCCATCTCTCCAGCCCCGATTTTTTTTTTTTTTTCTTTATTAGGCTGAAAGATGTCATGTTTGAGGGCTCCTCCTTGGTAAGCACAAACCACCATCTGTTCTGCCCTGTGCTCCACACTAGGGTTTTCCCTTCCCATGGTCATCAAATGAGGTCCAGTAAGCACCACGTCCTGTCTTGATCTTCCTGTACTGGTCTCCGTGATACAGCCTGGGTAGTCTAACAATGGCAGTCTATACTCTGAACAGGCTGAAACCTCACTAGAAAGCGCACTACACAAGCTGGATGTCACAGCAGTCCCCATCTGTCACTGAAGGTTTGGAGGATTCTTGGAGAGACATGAGTCTTGTCAATATTGGAAGGTTGAAAAGCTGTGTCTCTGAGCCATCTCTCCAGCCTGGAGTTGTTGCTTTTTTTTTTTTTTTAATTAATTTTATTTATTTCTGTATGTGTATGAATGTACTGTCTGCATGCAAGTCTGTGCACCCGTGTCGTGCAATGCTGCGGAGTTCAGAAGAGGGTCTCGGATTCCCCTGGAACTGGAGTTCTCCTGATCACCTCCCTGGAATAAATGAAGGGACATGACAGGGGTTATTCGACACCGTCTCAGCACCCAGTGGGTGCTGTGGAACGAAACGCCGGTTCCTCTGTAAGGCGTCGCACTCTTAAAAACGCTAGGGCCATCTTCCAGCCCCATGGAATTGTTGATTTTTACAAACACAATTATGGTACTCTCACAAAACCTTGCTATGTAGTACATAGTTTTTTTTGTTTGTTTAGTTTTGTTTCGTGTTTGTTTTAAATTAATTTTTTGTATTGATGCTTTGTGCATTTCTCCAATTTCCAATTGAATCAGGCATTTCCCTTCCCTTCCCCCCCACCCCCACCCCATACCCATCCCAATCATGTATTATGACCATTAAAACTGTCCCTTGCAATCATCTTTCTCTGTTTTTTTTTTTTTTTTTTTTATTCCTTTTTAGCTTTATAAGTGATTAATCCGATGAGTACAGGCAATCCTTCGTGGAAAACATCTACAGGCTTATGTGTCCAACCCCCACAGCCCACCATCCAGTGGGGGCCCCCCCCCCCCCGTTTTGACTTTTGTTTTTTTTTTTGTTATAGTTTGTAAATGAGTGTCCCAGACTACACGCTGTAGTTTCACCATTCACCCAATCTAGCCCCCCGAGCCTCCTTTACGATCCACCACGCCCCCTCTCCAAAAGGTTGTTGTCCCTAGGCAAGAAAAGGGGCACGGTGGAGAGAAGGTAAAAAACAGTCCACCTCTCTCTGGAGCTGTTGCACCCTTGGACTCTGGTGCAATTTCTGGCTGGTGTTTCCTTCCATTGGGTGACAGTTTGTCCAGGGGTAACCTTTCAGATCCTACTAACAGGCAATAGACATATATTCCGCTTATAATGTCTGTCATTTAGGCAGCACTAATGTAGTTATGGTAGGTTACTTTGGCATAGACACATAATGTGTTGGTGATATGTTTAACCATGAATTACATTTGTCCCCCCTGTTAAATATGGACAGAGGTCTTACTGTAGGCTTATAACATCTCCTAACCTGCTAAAGGATGTAAGCTTGGTGGACTCAGCCATGGGTTATTCCTCAAGGAGAGAGCCAATAACCAAATAGATTTGGGATATCACAGGGCCACATGGCTGCCTCACGCTGCACAGTATTCCAGGCAGGTGTTGTTTGTAGCTCGGTGTGCGGCTGGAGTCTTGCTTGAACTCAGAGGAGACCCGCGTATTTTGCTTTATGGGTTTAGTGGACCTTGGAAACACTCTCTGGCATTCCAAGGCCAGCTGTACACTTGGATGTTCCTGGATCTCATACATCCCTCCCATGTTAACGTCAGGTCTTGCGGCAAGCAGGGCTTATGTCGCCTCTACCTCACTGCAAGGTCATCCCATTCTGGGCCAAGGCCACCCCTTAACCTTTGTGGGGCTTGGATCCCCTGGTTCAACATCACCCTGGTAGAATCATCCATTGACTAATGTCAGAACTCCTGGCCTAATTAATATATCATTTGCGTAAGTGCATAGCATAAGGACTTTAGTATAGTATATTTGGTTCTGAACAGCGTATAATCCTTTTCACAGTTTTATGGCCACTGGGTTAGAACGAAACACTGGCTGCTCTTCTCCGTGGGACCGGCTTTTTGGTCGCTCGCACCCACATGGTGTTCTAACAACTTGTATAACTCCAGTCCCATGGGGTTTGATGTCCTCTTCTGACTTTTGTGAGAATTTCATGACATGGGAGCACTTACTTACATTTAGGCAATACAGTCATACACACATAAATAAAATAATAAATATTTTAAAAGGCCAACTCTGGGAAGTAATGAGAAGTGCATTCATGTATGTGGAGGGGAAGTTCAGAGGAAGATCAGAATAATTAAAAGAGCCAGAGGACAAAGGCTCAAGGTGGGAACATTTAATCTCTTGGCATAAGGAATAATTAACAGGCAGAGACACAAAAAATGGGGTCTTCCTTATAATGTAGCAAGTTTCATTTTAAAAATGAAGTCAGAGAAATTATATACAGGACTTCCAATACAGTGGGCACCAGGGAGCAGAGAGAGAGAGAGAGGAGAGAGAGAGAGAGAGAGAGAGAGAGAGAGAGAGAGTACTTAGGTGTTTAAATATAATCTGAGAACTACGAATTCCTCTAGACATTCTACTTCATCGCTTTGTGAGGGACAATGCCAAAAGTGATGGGATCCTTACACAGATGATGGTGGAAGAATCAAACTTTTAATTAAAA
Organism: Rhizomys pruinosus; assembly: GCA_009823505.1. NCBI lineage: Eukaryota > Metazoa > Chordata > Mammalia > Rodentia > Spalacidae > Rhizomys > Rhizomys pruinosus. The sequence continues at coordinate 2,233,374 of VZQC01012735.1, read as the reverse complement.
ACACTTTCTTGATTGAAAAAAAAAAAAAAAAGCTGTGTCTCGTGTCCTTTGAAGGAGTGCAAAAGCAGTGGAACCATCAGGGTAGTTGCACTTGGCATAAGACAGTCAAAACAACTGTGCTCTTTTTTTTTTTTTTTTTTTTTTTTTTTTTACTTTTTGTCTTTTTACTAAGATCTCAAGTTTTATACCTGAAGTACAATTTCTATGGCCTTGCTAATTATTTATGTCTGGTTATACTTTCCTTTTAGATATTTAAGGCCACACAGTGAGCCCAGACTAACCAAGGTTTTTGTTTTCTCAAGGTCAGTTGAGGATCTGGTCCTCAGGGGTCACTCAGGGAGGGAGCCCCTGGCTCATTTTGGCTTTTCATTTACCAGTTCCATCCACTCAAGGACAAAGTCAGGTCTTGCTAGACCAGGCTTCCCTTCTGAAGCACAAACAGACTTTCCTCTTTATAGACTAGATCCTAGCTGAAGTCCCATTAGTTGATCTCCAAGACCTCCATGCACAGGAAGGCTGGTGACTCACAGTTGCAGGACATTTCAAGAGATGCCCCCATGCACAGTCCCCTGAGACTTAGTTGACCTCTGAGGACAAGGAACAAAGTTATCCCTTAAGATACTCAGCCAAATTGGTATGGGCATTAAGTATGGTCATTAAGCATCCAGAAAGGCTAAGTTACACCAGCCTGATACTTTTAACTACTGTATAATGTTTTAGAAAAGGCTTGGACAAAAGCTCAAGCATCATTGTATAAGAAATACTAAGAAGCACTACCATAAAATGAATACTGTGGTTAGACATAATGTCATGACACACTAGTTTTTTCCTCATTCTTTTGAGCTTATATTATTCTAAAATATACATACATACCCTCTACCCATATACCAAAAATTCCTAAGTCTGAAAATAAATGGTAGTTTAGTTCTAGAACCTGTTCGATCTTTTTGGATTTTTAAGATTTTTTTTCTGTGTCCCAGTATGTGGTCGATTTTGGAGAATGTTCCATGGGGTACTGAATAGAAAGTGTATTCTCTCATATTTGGGTGGAATATTCAGTAGATGTCTGTGAGGTCCATTTGGTGTATCATATCATTCAGTTCAGATGTCTCTCTGTTTATTCTTTGTCCGGTTGACCTGTCCAAAGGGCTAAGTGGGGTATTGAAGTCCCCTACTATGAGTGTGCTGGGGTTAATCTGTGCCTTGAGATCCTGGAAAATTGTCTTTAAAAAGTTTGGTGAACCGGAATTTGGTGCATATATATTCATGAATGTGAAATCTTCATAGTTAATTATTCTTTTGATAAAGGTGTAATGGCCTTCTTTGTCTCTTCTGATTTCTTTTACTTTGAAGTCTATTTGGTCTGATATTAAAATCGCAACTCCTGCTTTCTTTTTGGTACTATTTGCTTGCAATCTTTTTTTCCCATCCTTTCACCTTGAGTTGGTGCCTATCCTCGAGATTGAGATGAGTTTCTTGTAGACAGCATATAGATGGGTTGTTTCCTAATCCATTTTCCCAGTTTCTTTTGATTGGGGAGTTTAGTCCATTAATATTTAAGGTTATAATTGAAAGATGTGTGTTGCTTCCTTTCACCTTATTATCCATTTGTATTTTGAGGCTAGGTTTCTACTTCTGCAGTTATGCTTTTATTAATTTCTCTTTCTAGGTGCCTGGGGATAGCTGCTCCTCTCCTCTGTCCTTTGAATTGCTTCAAGTATTCTCTGAAGGGTTGGTTTCTGGACATGTATTCTATCATCTTGTTTATGTCATGGAAGATTTTTCTCTCTCCTTCAACTATAATTAACATTTTTGCTGGCTATAGTAACCTGGGTTGCATCTACAGTCCTTTAACACTGGGAATGCTTTGCTCCACATTCTTCTTGCTTTCATAGTTTGCACTGAAAAGTCAGTTGTAGTTCTGATGGGCTTCCCCTTATATGTAACTTGTTGTTTTCTCTTGTGGCTTTCAGAATTTTGTCTTTGTTTTGGGCATCTAGTGTTTTAACTATGATATGACATAAGGAGTTTCTTTTCTGATCTTGTCTGTTTGGAGTTCTATGTGCTTCTTGTATTTGTATGGGTTTGTCTTTTTTTAGTTTGGGAAAATTTTCATCTCTTATTCTGTTGAAGATCTGATCAATACCATTCTCTTATGATTCTTTTCCTTCCTCTATTCCTATGATGCAGAGGTTTGACCTTTTCATAGTGTCCCACATTTCCTGGTTGTTCTACTTTTGTGTATTTTTAAATTTTTCATAATCTTTGCTTGAACTATTTAGTTGTTCTGTGTTATCTTCCAGGTCTGATATTCTTTGTTCTGCTTCCTCCATTCTACTTCTGAGGTTTTTTCCCTTCCTTTCCTCTTGATTGAATGAGTGTTTGCTTTCCTTTTTCATTTTATCCTGTGATTTATTTAGTATTGCCATTTCCTTTTGGAGCTTCTCAATCTCTTCTTGTAGCTCCTTGCTTCACTGATTGGTTTCCTCTTTTATTTCAGCATAGGATCTTTTCAGTGTTTCCACTTCCTTTCTGAGTTTGTCATTCTCTCCCTCTAGTTCTTTCTGGCATTTGTCATTCTCTCCCTTTACTTCTTTCCAAAGTTTGTCATTCTATCCCTCTAGGTCCTCTTGAGTTTTTCCTTCTCTCTCCTTAGTTCTTTGACTTGTTCTTTATATTGTTTGATTTCTTTGAATATGTCTGCAATTGTTCCTCTAAAATCTGTGTTCTGGGCTACCTCCAGGGAGATCCCACAATAGTAATCTCCCATAGGGTTGGTAGAGCTTGGTGGGGAATTATTCTGTGCTTTTCCCATGTTGTTCCTTAGTTGTGCCCTTGGCATGTGGGTTTCTTTCTGTTTGTATTCTGATGTAAATCCCAAATGCCTCTTCACTGTGTTGAAGGCTTGCCTCTTTCAGATGCCTTTTTTTTTTTCTTCTCCTTGTTTTTGGAACATTGACTTGTCTAGGTTTCAGGCTTTCAATTTTGGAAGTCTATATATTAGAAGTCTAACTCACTCTTCCTTTTCTATTCTGAAAGTTCTCCAAAAACCAGGTAGCGCAGTTGGTAGCCTGCTGAGCACTGTTCTCACTCTACTTCCTGCCAGCCTGTTTGTCTAGGCTGTTTCTGGGGCTTGGTGATGGCCTTGCCTTGTGCCCTGGATTCACTATTGTGGTTGCGCCTGGACACTCCCTCAGCAATTCCATTTGGGAGTGGTATATGCTTCACTTAACCTGCTCTGTGCTTCAGGTGGTCCTGAGAAATCCCCTCCTCTAAGCTCTGTTCACTCAAGTCTCACAGTGGCAACAGGCCCACCTTTTATACCAGCTAGCAGGGCAACTCTGCCCCCACAGCCACACTGATTCAATTATCCAACAATCTGCCTGGCTGAAGTGCCCAGCCCCTATCTGTGCTTCAGGTAGTCCTGGAAAATCCCCCGATCTAAGCTCTGGGCACTCCAAAAGGCATTTTCTGAAAGACAGATATCAGAACACAAAAAATGCTATAAAGTTTATGCAATATTACTTAATTCTTTGACAAGATAATATTAAATGAGAAAATAACTATAATAAGCCAGATGATTTGGCCCAGTGTACAAAGCCCTGGCTTTGATCTGCTGAACCAGATAAAGCAGCATGGCTGTATACGCCTGTAATCTTTGTACTCATGAGGCAGAGGTAGGTAGATCAGATGTTCAAGGTCAATTTCAGCTACACAGAGAATTATAATTCAGTCTGGGATACACGAGACCTTGTGTCAAAAAGAAGTGGCAACTTCCAGTTGCTGGCACCTATAATATTGCAAGCATTCTGTCAACACTTTATTTCTTCTTATTTAATCCTTTTGACAAATTTAATCCTTGTGACAAACTTTTAGTCATTACTCTCTTCATTTCATAAGTGAAAAACTAAGGTTCCAAAATAAATTGAGTGACCCAAGATGATATAGCCACCAAGAACAGTCAACATTTGATCCCCAGTCTAACCTCTCTTCCTATTCAAAGGTTTGTGAATGTTGCATTGATCAGTGCATACATGCATATGTACATGTATTCAGATTATTCATACACATACCTTATGACATGCAGATACTGCTTTCAGAATTATGGAGGTATAATCCTATGTAGACTACTTCTCTACTCGGCTTATGCACCACTTCACTTTGAAAAGACTGAGGTGGAATTGACCTGAAAGCCTCCTCCATGAAGACTATATCTCATAGTATCAGAAGGTGCTGTGCAAGCTGCCAACGAAGAAACCAGTCAATGGTCCTACCTAGCTGTAAAGCCTGTGAACCATAACAATGACCAGTCCAGAAAAATATCACTACTGGTACAAAAGTAGTACTTTTATCTTCCAGGTAGGCAGCAACTATCTAATTAGACATGAAACCCACTCAGTAAGAGGGAATCCATGTATGGTACTCCAAACATAGCCAAGTATCTATGGTCGGAGGGATCACAGACCCTAAAGGAGAACCTACTACTGCCACTTTCCTAAACCAGTATAAATTTCTTACTGTATTCTAAATTCTTATCCTTGTATTCACATATCACAGATAAACATAGCACTCACCACTCATCAAAGAAGCTTCTTTAACAGCAGATGGAGACATTACAAAGTTCCACAACTGAACAAAATACAGAGACTAAGTGACCACCATGTGGTGCCTAGCCCCAGTTAAATCATCTACAATCCAAGCCCTACACAAAGACTAAGGGAACATTATGGAAGAGGACGTAGATAGAAAGATTGTAAGAGCCAGAGGATCAGGATGCTACTGCTAATGTCTTCTAGACAGGATAGGGAAGCTGCATCCTTGAAACCTCAGCAGTGTGGTTGCCCAAACAAGACCTGCATAATGACAGCACCAGGCACACTGACATGCCAAGAAGGATGGGGAAGATGTAAGAGTCCAGCCTCTAGATGAAGAGCTACAGGCAATCAATGGCTCAGCAGAAAGAGGGAATCAGTTTTCTCCAGGGATGAGCGAGTTTCCCGATAGGTTATCTAATTCTACATACAAAAATATAGATAGGCAGGGCGTGGTGGCGCACGCCTTTAATCCTAGCACTTGGGAGGCAGAGGCAGGCAGATCTTTGTGAGTTCAAGGCCAGCCTGGTCTACAGAGCGAGTTCCAGGACAGCTGGGGCTACAGGGAGACCCTGTCTCAAAAAGACAAAAAAATATAGATAGATAGATAGATAGATAGATAGATAGATAGATAGATAGATAGATAGATAGATGTAACAATAACAACCAAAGACAATGACAAGAAGTTGGGAGGGACAGGAGACACATGGGAGGATATGGCACGGGGAAAGAAGGAGGGGTGAAAATTGTGTAAACAGAGTACTCATGTGTGAAATTCTCAAAACATTAAAAAACACGAATAGTATATAAAAGAAAAGCTAAGAAAACATAAATTTATGAAAAGAACTGGAGACATATTAAAGAGAGAAATGTTATTGGGACAGGTTTATACTTTGAATATAGAAAATGTTTTCAGTTACTTTTCTGGTATTTTCACAATACGGAAGCAGTCTCTCTAGAGAAGGTAAACACTAAATACAGTTGCTATGATATATAAAGAAAGGTATTTTGTAAGTATTCCTTAAAAGGAAAAAAAAAACATCAATATTCAAGGAAATGTGGATATCTCTGAGAAATTTAAACCTGTTTTGATATTATTTACCATTAAAATAGACCCCTCTGGATATGCTGCAAAGGTTAGGGTAGACACATACAGAAATTAGCCAAATAATTCACAAACTGTGGATTGATTTTCCAGAGAAAGAACTGAAAATATACTCCTTTATTCCACAAAGAAAGCTCTGGATATTGGTAGATATTGCTATTGAGTGTTCACCTCAGGGGAGGACAGAGGTTTCTTCAGTGTTTTCAGACTGATCATACAATCATAAATTACCTCTTCTCTTAACTCACCATAGGCTGCTCTTTTTAAAATTTTCTTTCCATGCTCTGTTTTAGTAAACTTGGGAGGAGGTTCAAAATATCTGGGCTGAATTTCCCTGGTAGCTGAAGAGAAAAAGATGAATGAATAAATGCATCTCTATCTATAGGTAGTTTAGACCATAGCAAGACACTTTTCTAATTAACTGTACAGATATCAGCCACCCAGTAGCCTTGTTTGCACCTCATTGCCCTCCTTTATTAGATGAGGAAACTGACTTCAAGCACGGCTACAAAAGCATCAGCTCTTTGATACTGTGCATCAGCCTCAAAACTGTGGCTGATTCTATGGAACGGACACACGAAAATATCACCTTCTTTATTTGATTTATTTGGTTTTAAAACGGTCATGACAGAATTTTGTTACCTTTGGCACCTGTCATGGCAACTATCCACTAAGCATCTCCTAGAAAAAATACCCTGAATGCACATTTTAAATACCTGGCAGAATTACCTCCTTCCATTCTTTTTCAGAGGGGCTCAATTTCATCAGCCTTTTCAGTAAATAAATACCCTCATTCTTTCCTATCTTTTCTTTCCTTTCTCAGCTTTATTTTATAGACTCTAAGAAGTGATTTGATGGGGCCCCTCAAACTATCTGACCAAACTCAGTCTGAAAAGAAAACTTTTATATTTCCCTTTTGATCACGTTAGGAGTATGTCAATCTCTTTCTTGTTCTAGCAAGAATAAGGCTGGTGCGCTTCTGCCAAGTCATTATCGAGTTTCTCTTGCTTTTGTGATAAGCGTTTGGGATTTCACCCAGCTGAAGGAGGACTCCCTGAGACTGTCGCTGCAGCTGGATTCCCTGGGTGATCTTCATCTGCCCCACATCTGAGTGCATCAATGGAGCTACACTCTGATAGACGGACTATAATGTTGCCTTTGTATAATAGGAAAAAGTTTCCCATTTGTCTATCTGTTGTAAATTCACTGAAGTTGGCATCCACAGGGTAATTCTGAGGGAAGATTGTATTATTGTATTGGAGGTGATCTCTTTTGGGTTTTGAAGTCGCAAGCTTTGTTTTTGTTGTGTTTTTGTAATATTCCATATATAATCCAGGCTGGCCTCAACTTTGGCAATCCTCCAACATCTCCAATGATAGGATTATAGGCATAAACCCCAATGCTCTTTAAAAACTTTTGAGACAGGATTTTACTCTGCAATCCAAGTTGGCTTGGAATTTTATTTTGAAGTCCAGGCTGGCCTTGAATTCACAGAAACCTTCCTGCCTCGGCCTCCCTAGCACTTGGATTATGGGCATGTGCCATCATATCCTGCCTCAGAAGCAACCTAGAAAAAGAACTGGCATCAGTATGAGGNAAAAAAAAAAAAAAACAATCCAGAATTTAGGCAGATAACACCACAGAGTATCTGCCATCAGTTCCCACGCAGTATAATTAAACAAAACTTCATCTCACCTGGGAGGATGGGTCTGATATGTTGACCAAACGAGATAAGGAGACTCCTAGGAATGAAGCCCTCCCTTGTGATCCCCCTCACTAGCCAGTGCTTTTTACAATCACAACTATGTTTCCCGTGATACCGCCAAATACCCACCACTGCCAACCTGCTCTTCAAAACCAAGTTTACCTCTCAGCATCCTGCAAGCACACTACATGAAATCACTGCCTCTCAACCAGCTGGAACAAGTATGCTCACTAATGTAAGTGTGATTTTTAGTGTCACTGCATTCATTTCCAGGGCTGCTATAATAAACTATCACAAAATGAACACCTCAACCAGCAAGCATTCATCTCACAGTTCTGAAAGTCAGAAATCTGGAACCAAGACACCACAGACTGAGCTTTCTCATCAGGCTCTAGTGTCTTTCCTGACTTCTACCTCAAACATTTCCTGGTTTGTGGCCACCTCACCCAAAGCCTTGTTTTCATCCTCACATCGTCTCCTCCTCCTCTTCCTCTTCCTCAACCCATCTATGTAAAATATCTGTCTGCTTCTAAATATAAGGACACATAATGGTATTGAGAACCCACCTAGACAATACAAGTAAGTTTTTCATTCAAAATTCTTAATTCGGTCACATCTGCAAAGACCTTTTTTCCACATAAAGTAATATGTACACATTCTAAGCATTAGGACTTGTAGGTAGAAAAAGGCCACCTGTGGTTACAATGTCCTAAACTACCTGCTTGTCAGTTTACACAGAAACCTGGCCCTAGGCAGGATTTGCCTGCATTAGCAAACCCGTGAGACAGCCCTGGAATTAAAAACTCTAACAAGTACTTGTGATATTTATAGAACATGAGGCAGGGGTTCTGAAAGCAGACCCTGAGATATGAGGTCACTCTGGGTATACAAACAGAATGCTGTGGACAAATAGACGGATTCTTTTCACCATCGGACAGGAATCTCCAGTCTGTTATTTTAACACATGTATTTAGCCCATCAGGCTTAAGTGGTGTTTGCTAGAGAAATTTGGCTGTGGAAAATCAAGCAGATACCAGCCTGTGAAGTCTGTGCCATCAGCACGATGAGTGGTGTGTTGTGAGTCTGTGCCGGGGGAATTTAGGCTGAAGAGTGCTAATCAAGTGGCAGCCTGGGGGTCCAGCCGTGGCTATTGGGCACTACCTGGTGTAGATGTTAGATAAAGACGGGTGGGCTAGGGGAAGGTTATCAGCCTTTAAGGATAGCCACTGGTGGCTGCCTTTTGTTCCTTTTCCCTTTTCCCTTTAATCCAGTGCAGGAGGTTTGTGTATCAGCCTCCAAGTGTAGTGGAGTGAGAACCATCAAAGACTTGGTATTTTTATGTGGCCATTATTCAACATACTGCTGCCATATTTAGAAAGACTGGCCCTTAAGTTTTTAACAGGTGTCTCACACATACAAATCAAAATAAAACTTGTTCTACATGGATTAGTATCCTCTAAGAAATAACTTTCCATTTTATTTAAGCCTTGTTCAGTAAAGAATTACTATCGTTGATCTCCTATTTCTTAAAGCACTCAACAACTTGTTAGCATGAGCATTTGCTTTTCCCTCCCATATTTTAAATGGCACTTTTGATTTAATATGTGGATTTGTGTTCTAGTTCCCTTGTACTTGAACATAAGGATGATTTATAAGGGTTTCTTGCAGATGTGTGCTGTGCAATCCAAAAGGGCTGACCTTTGATCGGTATTAAAATTGGGAAGAAATTAGCTCATTAAAAGGCAATATCACATCACTTATTCAGCTGTTATAAAGTTCAACTTGAAATAAAATATATTTTAAGACTAAACTTGTATTCTTTCCAAGTCTGGGTTTGACATCTTACTTTGCACTATCTCAATTGTAGTTAAATCTGTTTTGTGTAATTCTGTAAAATTTTACCCTATTGTTCTTTGTAATAGCAAAGATTAATTTGTCCAGCAAGAAAAATTGTTCTTGTACTTGAAGTTTCAACATGAATTTCTCTTGTTTTATCAGTAGGTCTGTGTGTGACAGTATCCAGTCCCAGAACCACTATTACAAGTGAACTTTGCTGCATCACATCTTTTACTATACACATTACACCGATTAGAACATTCATTTCACTTTGAAGGTCATGGGTAGAGGTCTTAGCCCTAAAGCCCATAATTTTCTACAGCATGAGCCGTGTTCTCAGCAGTAGATTCATGTCTTAGATTGAGCAGCTAAAAGACTATGGATAAGTACTAAAGGTATGTTTATTAAGTCAAGACAAATATAAACCTATGATCTCAAAACACATAGGGAAAACGCATCTTTATATATAATGTTCATCTTTACATATAATATTCATAATTATAAAAAGTGCTTCAAATTGCATGGGTTAGAGATTATTTTTATAAAAAGTAGAAATGGTAAAAGAAAGTTAAGAAAATGAAGGAAAGAAAAAGGGGGAAAGGAACAAGGGACAGAAGGATAAAATATGGAGAAAATGATGGAAGAAAGGGAGGGAAGAAAAGAGGGAAGATGGGCAGCTGTCAGTTGGACCTGTGGTCTGCTTACTTCCCTGGCTCTGCTAATCAGAAAGATATTTATCTTTTCCAGGTTCTTCTCTGTGTAACATTGATTTGGTTTGGAATTTTCTGAACTGGACCTTGATTAAATTTGAGATTTAGGCAAAAAGAACCAAATTCCCTGTGCTAAATATTTACCTCACAATAATTTCAGCTGCAAAGCTATTCAGATAAATCTATGCTCAGACTTCCCTAGAGCCCTACATTTTCTTTTACCTCTCTGAAGGTAATTACAAATATCATTATGACTTTTTTTTTTAATTTTTATTTATTTATTTATTTTTATGTGTATGAATGTATTGTCTGCATGCAGGTCTGCGCACCCGTGTAGTGCGATGCCGCGGAGGTCAGAAGACGGTCTCGGATTCCCCTGGAACTGGAGTTCTCCTGGAACCGGAGTCACAGACGGTTCTTAGCTGCCATGTGGGTGCTGGGGATCGAACCCGGGTCCTCTGCAAGAGCGGTCGTCGCTCTNGTGCGATGCCGCGGAGGTCAGAAGACGGTCTCGGATTCCCCTGGAACTGGAGTTCTCCTGGAACCGGAGTCACAGACGGTTCTCAGCCGCCATGTGGGTGCTAGGGATCGAACCCGGGTCCTCTGCAAGAGCGGTCGTCGCTCTTAACCGCTAGGCCATCCCTCCAGCCCCCCTCATTATGACTTTTTGATAGCAGCCAATAGAACTTAAAAAATATTCTGATCCAATTTGGGAAGGACTTTCATATCTACACAAAGAATAATTAGAGAGCAGATAGTTTAAAGGTGAACTATCATGAAATGTAAACTTTAAATAAAGAAATGCCAAAGGTAAATTCAGGCTTTCTAGTCTCTCCCCTCCCCCCTTAATATATATGCCAACAAAGTATTTTCTTTTTTCTTAGACTTAAGTAGTCTAAGTCTTTTTGTATTTGGGGGCTGTTTGTTTGTTTGTTTGGTTTTGACAGGGTTTCCCTAGTCCCAGCCCATCTGGAACTCACTATGAATCAGGCTGGCCTCTATGTCACAGAGATCTGCTAGCTTCTGATCCTGAGGGCTAGGATTAAAGGCCTGCACCACCCACCAATCCTAAGTAGTCTAACTCTGATAATCGTAAAAAGAATATAACCTTGACCAGGCATGGTGGCGTGTATGGTTAAACCTAGCACTCGGGAGGCAGATGCAGAAGCAGACAGATGTCTGTGAGATTGAGGCCAGCCTGGCCTACATAGCAAATAAATAAATAAATAAATAAATAAATAAATAAATAAATAAATAAATAAATTTTAAAGAAAATAAAGAGTATAACCTATATATCAAATCTGTGTTCTTATTTTTAAATTGTGCCATTGACATGTATATACTATCTGTATATATGTATATAATATGATATATTTTAAAATAAAATACTCATTGTCAGAAATTAACGGTAAAAAAATAAAAACTCAAAATCATCTACAATCTACTACCATGAAACATTTATTAAAGCAATTTCAACAAATTTCTGCTTTCTACTTTTTTTATTATATGTGATCCTGTATTTGTGCTTTATATGTCTTTACCTTGTTTTTAAAAGAGGATTGAGGGACTGGAGAGATGGCTCAGTGGTTAAGAGCAGCGACTTGCTCTTGCAGAGGACCCGTGTTCGATTCCCAGCACCCACATAGCAGCTAAGAACCATCTTTAACTCCAGTTCCAGGGGAATCTAACACTCTACTCTGACCTCCGAGGCATTACACGACACGGGTGCACCAACCTACATGCAGACAGTACACTCACAAACACACAAAAAAAAAATAATAAAAAAATTGCTGGGCATAGTGGCGCATGCCTTTAATCCCAGCACTCGGGAGGCAGAGGCAGGTGGATCTTTGTGAGTTCAAGGCCAGCCTGGTCTACAGAGTAAGTTCCAGGCCAACTGGGGCTACAGGGAGACCCTGTCTTGAAAAGACCAAAAAACAAACAAAAAAAAAGAGCATTGATATACACATATACATATATGTATGTGATTTAGTCATCTAATTTTTAAATTATTTGTCTTTATTTTATATGTATGAGTGTTTTGTCTACATGTATGTAAGTGTACCCATAAGTACAATGCCTGCAGAGGTTGAAAGAAGGTATTGAATCCTCTGGAATTGGAGTTAAGGATGATTGTTAGCATCTATGAAGTGCTGGGCACCAAACCCAAGTCCTCTGCAAGAGCAGCCACTGTTCTTAGCCACTGAGCCATCTCTGCAGCCCTATAATTCAATTTTTTTACATCAAATAATAAGATACCAATTTTTCTGCTTTTTGGATTGTAACATGGATATGCTATAATTGGCTTAATACATTAACTTTGAGACATTTAGATTATTTTCAAGTTAATTCCTTAATTTTTTGATATTTCATTTTTTAAACACATAAAATTGAAAAAGTAAGCCTTTCTGGCAGTGATGACCTCCTCAAGAGAACATCCCTCTCATAGAAGATCTCCTTCATCCCTCTCCAGAAGAGGAGAAGAGGAAACACAAGAAGAAGCGCCTGGTGCAGAGTGACAATTCCTACTACATGGACATGAAATTCCCTGGATGCTATGCAATCACCATGCACAAATGGTAGTCTTGTGTGTTGGCTGTTCCACTGCCCTCTGTCAGCGTATAGACGGAAAACTAGGACTTACAGAAGGGTGTTCCTTCAGGAGTAAGCAGCCCTAAAAGTACCCTGAATGAAGATGAGAGAGAAACCATCCAAAGCACAATATGGAAAAATAAAGAAAGAAAATAAAGGAAAAATAAAAAGAACAACCTCAAAGAGTTGTTGAGAAACTAAATCCAACCCAGTGAGTAATGAGTGAGTCTCTCTCTCTCTCTCTCTCTCTCTCTCTCTCTCTTTCTCTCTCTCCTTGTATGTATGTTAAAATCATCTTTTTTCCTGTTTATCTTCTCTGTAATGCAATAAAATCTTTAAGCATCAGTTATCTGCTTGCTTATCCATCGTCTAGCTAGCTAGCCATCTCCATCCTCCTCCTCCTCCTCCTCCTCCTCCTCCTCCTCCTCCTCCTCATCATCATCATCATCATCTGTCTATTACCTGATAGGATACACAGAGACAAAGACCATAAACCTGTAGAACAAATATTGTGCCTTGAAGGAAGTTACAAAATAGTGTGGCTAAACTGGAGTTTAAAAAAAAAATACTGCATGATGAAGAATGAGGCACTGTTTGGTGTCAGATGACTTCGAGATTGCACTCATTTGATAAGATCAGGAAAGATTCCATGAAGGAGGTGAGGTTTCAGAAACCCTGAAAACAAGCCAGGTTTTTGTCAAATAGAATTGTGGGGAGGGACGCTAACTAAGTAATATGCAGTTGGGGAATATCTTTTAACAATAGTGGTTGTTAGGTCTGGATGTCAGAAAGACATCACCCTGATGATCAAGGTTTGACAATATGGAACTGTATCAACATCTTTAGCAGCAATGTTATTCATTCCAAAAAGGAAACTTGATACACTTTGTAACACTTTAATTTATTCCCAGCAACCCTCTGTGGTGTGACGTTTCCTGGGGAAACAGAAGCAAATGTCTATTTAGCTCAGGTAGGGAACCCACAGCCGACCAAGAAACAATTCCACCCAAGTCTAGTTTAATGAACCAGCAAGTTTATTGGCACTATGCATAGGAGTCTGGACAATGGTTACCCAGGCACGAGAGGAAGTGGAAAAGCCCACAGCATTTTGAGTGGTGACTCACAAAAGCTGCATGGCCTGAGCACTCTTCCTGACTTTAGGGTGGCTCTGCAGATGGGAGAGTGACCTCTCCTCAGCTACTGTGACTGTTTATGTATAAACTTGGTGAGGAACATTTTGAATTGTGAATTTCAGAGTATATTAGTCACTTTTCTGTTACTGTGATAGAATCCCCTCGAGCAAGAGAACTTAGAAAAGGAAGAGTTTATTTGAGTTTACAAGTTCCAGGGGAATTAGAGTCCATCACGGCAGGGAGGCGTGGTGGCAGGAGGTGGCCAAATAGGAACAGAAAGGAATGATTCACATCTTCAAGCAGGCACAGAAAGCAGAGAGAGAGAGCAACTGGAGACTGGATTGACAAAGCTTTGTGAACTCTCTAAACCCACCCCCAGTGAGGAGCTTCCTCCAGCATGGCCACACCTTCTAAAATCTCCTAAAACAGTGCCACCAACCAGGGACTAAAACTCCCAACACTTGGAACCTATGGGGGGACATTCTCATTCAAACCACCCACACAGGGCTTCATGAAAACTGTGAGTTTTGTTTACTTTCTTAGCCTGCTAGGTTTAATTTTCATGAGGCTCCCTTCTCAGGATTTAAATATTTCAGTTGGGAGGAGATAGCTGTACAATCCCAACACATATTTAAAAGTGGTAATGATTAGGTATTCCTGGATGTGTCTCAGCATCAAAGAAATTACAGCAATCACTACTTCCTAGGCCTTGATGGATTATTTTATTTTATTCAATTTTATTTTATGTGTATGAGTGTTTGTCTGCATGTATGTGAGTACACCACATGTGTGCGGGTGCCTGAGGAGGCCAGAAAAAGGTATTGAATCCCTTAGAACTGGAGTTCAGGATGGGTGTCAACCACCATGTGGGTGCCAAGAACTGAACCTGGGTCCTCTCGAAGAGCAGTGAGTGCTCTTAACCAATGAGCTCGGTCCAGGCTGATAATCTTTATAGAGAAATTTGCTTCTTTCTTATAGTACCTTGTGAAGTTTCTTAATTATTATTATCAAATACTCTCTATCTAGGTGTGATAATCAATGCCTTTGATACCAGCACTCAGAGGGTAGAGGCAGGCAGATCTTTGTGAGTTCCAGACTAGCCTGGTTTACATAGCAAGTTCCCAGCCAGCCAGTATCGCATAGTGAAAACCTGCCTCAAAACAACACAACAACAAGAACAACAAAAGCAAAAACATAAAACATTAAGTAGGGACAAGTGAGATGGCTCAAAGGATAAAGGTGCTTGCCACACAAACAGACATAGTATTGAACCGACTCATAATAACATTGGTATACCCATAGATTAGTGCATCTTAACTCTCACCAGAGAGGTTCTTCTCACATCACATGCTGATTAACACAGAAACCCACACAAGGTCAACCTGCAGAGAATGAGAGACTATGGAGAAGCACCCAGCTCTGAACAGGACACTTATATTACGCCCTCTCCTCCCAAGGCTCAGAGACTATTGCAGACAAGAGGCAGAAAGAGCTGGAAAGAGTAGATAAATACACTGAAACTGTTGTCTGGACACACCACAGTGTAGCTGCACACAGGAACCCAAAGCACTTAGGACAAACCCAAGGCAGACAGGGCCTAGAATGAGGTGGGCAGAAAGCCCCTGCCCAGGCTGAGGATCTACTGGGAGCTGATGGATACTGGGAGAGGGGAGTCAGTTTTCCTTACTGGTAGAATGTCTGGTAGATCAAGGGAAAGACCCACACCAAAAGTACTTGGGAAACATATATTAGACTGGATAGACCTTAGAAAACAACAACAAAAAGCAAATAATAGTAAAAAACATGCAGTCTGGGGTAAGGTAGTAGGATGACGTTGGAGACAGGAAAGGAGTCTGGATATGATCAAAGTAGATTGCATGAAATTCTCAAATAGATAAAAAAATATTTTTATATTTTCTTTATTACTTTTACATGTATGAATGTATTGCCTGCATGTGTGTATAAGTGCACCCATGTCTTTGTCATGCCTGAGGAGTCAGAAGAAGGTGTATTCTTCTAGAACTGAAGTTACAGAAGGTTGTTAGAAGCCACGTGGGTGCTGGGAATCAAACCAGGGTCCTCTGCAAGAGCAGCCAGTGTTCTTAACCACTGAGCCATCTATCCAGCCCCAATAAAAATAACTTTTACTTCATTACATGGCTATAAAGCCACAAAAATGTTACTTAAATTTTTAAAATCCAAAAAAATGTAAATATTCACAGACAAGCAAGATGTCTCAGCAGATAAAGAAGCCTGCCATACAAGCAAGAGGCTAGCATGTAGATGAGCTGAGCTCAACTCCTGGTACCCACATGTAGGTGGAAAGAGAGAATCAAGTCCCCAAAGCTGTCCTCTGGCCTCCACAGGCCAGCTGTGGCACATATGCACACATCATGTGCACAATTATGACATTTACATGACGATGGACACTTGAAAACTTTCTGTGGCACAGTCTAATCTCCTGTTTCCTTGAGCCATGTTCTGAAACAAACATCCCAAGGTTGTATGTATCTACATGCTCATATGGACATAGGCAGTGATCTCAAAGGTATGTTAAGTCAGAGTACCATGTTAAATTGTTGAAATATTTAGGTAAAAATATAAGTAGTTTTCTAATTAAGAAAAATGCTGATTAGAAAGTAAGTTATGTCTACTAGATAGAGCTCTGTGGGGAACTTCAAAAAAGTGTTCTGCATATAAAATACCTTCCTGTGGGGCTAGAGAGCTGGCTCAGTAGAGCTTGCTACTCTTCCAAAGGACCGGAGTTCTCAGCTCCCACATGAGCTGGCTTATAATGGCCTGTATTCCAGCCCCATTGGATCTAACTCTTCCAAAATCCCTGGACATCTGCACTCATGTGAATCACACACACCCCGCCCCCCACACACACAGGTATACATATAATTTAAAAATAATATAAAATAATAAAAATAAATCTCTAAAAAGTACCTCACTGGGCTTAGAGAGATGGCTCTGCGGTTAAGAGCACTGGCTGCTCTTACAGAGGACCCAGGTTCAATTCCCAGCGCCCATATGGTAGCTAACAATCAGCTTTAACACCAGTTCCAGGTGATTCAATGCCCTCTCTGACCTCCATGGACACTGTACATGGTGCACCTACCTACATGCAGGCATTATACTCAGGCACACAAAATACATATTTTTTTTACAAAGTACCTCTCTGATTCTGAAGAGTAAGGAGCCCTGTCTCTCTCAGCCTGGATCAGATATGTCACTGCTTTCACATGTTCCAAGGGTGAGAGAATAGAAGCTCTATTTCCTCAATCTCATCTCTACCTTTTCGGTGAAAAAAAATGATTAAAGGAAGAAGAATACCACGTCTACTCAGTCACTAAGAATAGACTGTTTTAGAAAGTCTTTTATTTCCTAAAACTTTTTTGTTAATGGAAGAGATTGTTCACTGGGAAATATTTATATAAAACTAGAATGAAACAAGAAAGAAATTTCATATCTCTGCCAGGTTTGATGGTGTACACCTTTAGTTCCAGCACTCAGGAGGCTGAGGCAGGTGAATCTCTGTGAGTTCAATGTCAGCCTGGTCTACAGAGAGAGTTCTAGGCCAACTGGGACAGTAGCAAGACCTTGTCTCAAAAGACCAAAAAAAATTTCATATTTCCAAACTTCCTAGTCATCTACATTTCAGTACTAGAAAACATAATTCATGCAATCCTGTTACAGGAAGAGGGAAAATCCTAGGAACCAGCTCATTCTTTCTTATCCCCAAAATATTACTTTCTCTGCTGTTTTTCACCTGGATTCTCTCATCTGATTTTAGCCTTGGCCTCTGGACAGTGCTTTCTCTCTCTGTATTGCCCATGGCTATTTTGAGTTTTTGTGGTCACTTCACTTTGAAGTAGAGGGCGACTTACTGTTTAGAATGATATAGTTAGCTCCTAGAGGAAAGTCATATATCTCTCCTCTTTCCTGCCTCTATTGTCACCAGATACAAACTGTATTTCCATTGATTACATATACTTCTCTGACTGTCTTTCCTATATTTAAAAGCTAAACTGGAGGAACAGCAAAATGACTCAGCAAGTTGTTTTCTGACCTCTACTAAAGAGCCATCACACACACACACACACACACACACACACACACACAAATACCTGGGGCTTTTTAAAGTTAAATTGGAAAACTTGAATCAGAGAGAAAAATATTTCTCTAGGAACAAATTTTCTTTGACATTTCTAATTTACTGATTAAAGTAGGAAATCCACAGCCCCTCTTCATCGAGAAAGGCTAATAAGGTTTGAAGGGGTTATTGTTATTATTGTGTTAAAGTTAAATTATGATTTACATTCATCCAAAGTAAATGTTAGATTGCACAGTGTAACCCATACACTATAAATCCAGTGCTCATTAATGCTGTTCTACAAAATTACGTTGTAAGTTTTCATAACTTAGAATTTAATAAGTGGAATACAACGGATCTCTAAAATTATCAAACTAGATTTGAATGACCAATATTGTCATTTTTAAATATATGGATTTATAGTCCAATAGTGGACTGAAATATCAAAGAAATGGATGCAGTAAATATACTCCATTTCTTCTATTTTTTTTAGGTTATTTTACAATGCCAAAAGGTCTTATTTAGAAAATTAACCAAAGTAAATGTTTTTGTCAGAATAGATTTAGTTTGATATGATTTTTACCTCTAAATTAGAAATCTTTTGGCTTAACAAGAAATCCTTAAAATGATACTTTATTGTAGCCACTGTGACTTTTCAGTGCCCAAATTAAATCAGTACTTGAGTCTTCCTCACACTTGTCTTCCCACCTTTGACATCTTCCACCTTGACATCACTTCCTGCATCATTTCCAAAGATTCTGCTGCATTCCTACTTGTGCGTTTGCTGTTTCTGGGGTTTTTTTTTTTTTATCATTACTTCTCTGTGTAAATATGAGATTTTTTTTCCCCAAGGTTTCTTCAATTGTACTTTTCTTTTTTAAAAAAACACTATAGTAATCGTTGAGATTTTTTTATTTATTATTTTTTATGTGTATGAATGTACTGTTTGCACGTAGGTTGGTGCACCCATGTCTTGCAATGCCACGGAGGTCAGAAGAGGGCATCGGATTCCCCCTGGAACTGGAGTCAAAGATGGTTCTTAGCCGCCATGTGGGTTCTGGGAATTGAACCTGGGTCCTCTGCAAGAGCAGTCGGTGCTCTTAACAGCTGAGCCATCTCTCCAGCCCTGCTCAGTTGTGCTTTTCTAATTCCACTTAATTTTTGTCCTGGAGAATCCTGGCCAAACATTTACAACTCCTCTGCAACAATGATTTTCAAATTTAAATTTTATTTGATCTCTTTGCTGAGTTCTAACTAATATGACAATATACTTCTCTTGCATCATTTATTCTAAATCAATAGATCCTCACCTGAACATACCATCTTCCCTAGTTTTTTTCTGAACCGACTCACATAAAACTCGGATATTTGTTCATTTCCACAGAAGGCCAAGCCAGAAACAGGGCAGCAGACTGTAACCATTCCATTTTTCCATTCCGCATTCCATCAATTGCCAAGTTCTATAGATCCAAACTCTTTAATATTTCTACACCAGTTCAATCCATTCAGCTCCTGCCACCCCCTCTTCAGTTCAGGCATTTATCATCCCTACTTGCTGAACCCAATAACCTCCTAGCAGATTTCCTTAGTTCATCCTCAGATTTCTTTATTCACATTCTGCTATAATCCTAAATATGTTTATTCTCAACCAAGTGGCTGCAGCAAACTCACAGTGATTCCACCTAAGTGCTGGGGGGGGGTAGTAGGATACAGGATGGGAGACTTCCGTACTTAAAGTAATCATACTCACTGGAATATAATTGGAAAAACCTTTGGGGGGATATAATTATAAATATATATCTAGTGGATATATATATATAGGGATGGAGAGGACTGTGTTATCCAGCTGTAACCCTGCAAACTACAGTAAGGACCTGCCTGGCAAGATACACCCATTGGTGCAATTGTGGAACAAATGTTGTGAGGATAAACAATTGCTTTGCAGTTGGATTTAAGGCCCACTCTGCAGGAGGAAAATTATGCCTTGTGCTGGAAATCTGACCAAGAATCTATGAGCCCATTGGCCCCAGAGGCGAACCTACTACTATTATTTTGCGAAATGGACATAACATTACACTTCCCTTTATAGACTTATATCTTTACCTATAGATTAGTGCAGCACCCAGTACAATAAGCAGCAGTTAATGCAAAAGGTCACAACTGGTCAAAGTGTAGTGTCAGTAGAGTTATCAGCCATAAATAAAACATCGATATCACACGTGCCCCCCCCCCAAAGGCTCAGGGAACCTTTCAGAAAAGAGGGAGGAAAAACTGTAAGAGCCAGAGATGGAGAGGCAGAACGCTGTCTCCTGAGCATGGCAGGATCTATATACTCACAAACTTCCAGTAGCTGTGGTTGCTGGCACAAGACCTTCACAAGCTCAAACCAATCAACATTCCAGGATAGTGGAGATGCATAAGCCCCAGCTGAGGAGCTATTAACAATTGGTGGCTGCTTGGGTAGGAAGAGTCAGTTTTCTTTAAAGATGTGTTCCCTGGTACATCAACCATGCTCCAGTTGTTGGCAGCACACCCAGGTATGTGTGGCCAGCACAAATTGGACTCTATGTGTTATTTATTTATCTATTTATTTATTTTTTATAAAGGAGACAGTAGCGAGGCATAGAAGTATTTATCTTCGTCTCCAGGATGGATCAGAGAGTAAAGGACCTGCCTCCAGGATGGATCAGAAAGCAAAGGACCCTTCCCCAGGATGGATCAGAAAGCAAAGGACCTGTCTTCAGGATGGATCAGAGAGTAATGGACCCACCTCCAGGATGGATCAGAGAGAGGAAAAAAAAACAAAAAACAGAATCAATAGAACGAATATCTATCTACCTACCTATCTACAGACACACACACATATTATATATATATTATATATAATTTATATATATATTTATATATTTATACTATATATAGTATAAATATATAAATATATATATATAAAAATTATATATATATTATATATATAATTATATATATAAAAATATATAATATGTGTGTGTGTATATTCATATATATATATATGAAGAGATCTGTGTCCTGGGTTACCTCCAGAGATATCTCACTGTGGGAGTCCTCTATAGGACTGATAGTGTTTGGTGGGGATTTCTTATTTGCTTTTCCCATGTTGTTGATTTTTCTTTGTGCTTTTGGCATGGAAATTGATTCCTTTTGTTTGTAAAAGATGTGCTTGTCGGGGCTGGAGAGATGGCCTAGCGGTTAAGAGCGCCGACCGCTCTTACAGAGGACCGGGGTTCGATCCCCAGCACCCACGTGGCGGCCGAGAACCGTCTGAAACTCCAATTCCAGGAGAACTCCAGCTCCAGGGGAATCTGACACCCTCTTCTGACCTCCGCGACATTGCACGACACTGGTGCACAAACTTGCATGCAGACAGTACATTGATACACATACAGAAATAAATAAATGCTAGGCGTGGTGGCTCACACCTTTAATCCTAGCATTTGGGAGGCAGAGGCATGCGGATCTCTGTGAGTTCGAGGCCAGCCTGGTCTACAGAGTGAGTTCCAGGACAGCCAGAGCTACAGGGAGACCCAGTTTCAAAAAAGAAAAAAAAAAAAAAAAAAAAAAAAAAAAGATGTGCTTGTCTTTAATCCCAGGACTTGGGAGGCAGATGCAGGCTGATTTCTGTGGGACAGAGGCCCACATCAAGAGTTCCAGGCCAGCTGGTGGCTACAAGAAGACCCTGTCTCAAACAAAACAAAACAGAAAAAAGGACATGGAATTGGGAGGAAGTGTGGCAGGTAGAAGGTGGATCTGACGGCTCTGGTGGAGAACATGGAAGTGAGTCTGATAAAAAACATTGTATAGCCGGATGTGGTGGCGCATGCCTTTAATCCTAGCACTCGGGAGGCAGAGGCAGTCGGATCTTTGTGAGTTCAAGGCCAGCCTGGTCTACAGAGTGAGTTCCAGGAATGCTGGGGCTACAGGGAGACCCTGTCTCGAAAAAGCCAAAAAAAAAAAATTGTATAGATGTATAAAATTCTCAAATAAATAGTAAAAATTATAGTTAAAGCTTTGTATTGTGTTTTATTTATTTTGTGTATGATGTTTGTGAGAAGAAGCACCACACGCTGCATGTTTGTAAGTCATAGGACAACTTGTAGGAGTCAATTCTTTCTACCATGAGTATCCCAGGTATCAACCTCAGGTCCTCAGGCCTGGTGGCTGTACCTCTACGCTCTGAGCCATCTCACAGGTCCTGAATCTTTACATATAATGTGAATTCATGTATTATATTACTCATCACACTACAATGAAGTTCCTGTCATCTGTATCTATATTCTCAATCTACAATAAACATCTGGCCGGGCGCGGTGACGCACGCCTTTAATCCTAGCACTTGGGAGGCAGAGGCAGGTGGATCTTTGTGAGTTCAAGGCCAGCCTGGTCTACAGAGCGAGTTCCAGGACAGCTGGGACTACAGGGAGACCTTGTCTCAAAAAGACCAAAAATAAATAAATAAATAAATAAATAAATAAATAAATAAATAAATAACCTATTTTTCATCTCTAGCTCCCCAGTATCTTGCCTAGTTTTGTTGTTGTTATTGTCTTTTTGAGGCAGGGTCTTCCTGTAGGTCCAGCTGGCCGGGAACTCACTATGCAGACCAGGCTGGCCTCAAACTCATAGAGACCATACAGCTCATCCTGCCTCTCCTCCCAAGTACTGGGATCAAAGGCATACACCACCACACCTGGTAGTCTAGTGTTTCCATAAATGTTTTCTACATACTGTTACACAGCTTTCAAAGTTTTAGAAATGAGAGGTAAAAACAAATTCCTTAATGGATTTTTAAAAATATTTTTATAGTTTGTGTTCTCAGAGGAGTTCAAAGCTTATCAGGTAACACCATTGTCATATTCAGAGGGTAACTTTAAAACTCATACCCCATGCAACTGGGTGTAAGTCTGTGTAAGGTATCTCAAAGGAAGTCATTAAAGTCAAAAGAAGACATGAAATTCTGTGTATTTTTTATTCTGCAAAAAGAACTACTTAAATAAATTAGGCTGAGTTTGTTTGATTTTTTTCTTTAATTGGCTTTAAAATTCAAATTTAGAAGAAGAAAAATTGCTTCTTGTAGAAAGTACCTGTTTTATCCAAAGCAGTTGGGCATAATGCATATTGGAAACAACAACAACAACAACAACAACAACAGAAAGGACTACATTAAAGAACTGACTGAAACAGTGAACTTCTGCTCAAAATAGTCAACTTCCTCATGGAGAATATTGAGAAAGACTGAGAAAGAGATGAAAAGCATGTTTGGCAGAATGCATGAGCTCTGGTGGGGTGGGGGAATGGGTGGGAACAGGGGTCTAAATTTGTTAAAAAAAATAAAAATAAATTTATGTGAAAAAAAAAGAAAGTACCTGAAGAAATTTAGTAGAAAGTACATAAAGAAATTTAGTGAATATAAACTAGCCTGAATAAAGTAAATTGCAAATTTGTTCTAGAATAAAATACTTAGGGAAGATTTGTTATTACTAGGTAAGATGGTATTTTATTGTCTTTATTAGGTATATTAATTACTATACACTAAAATAGCTACCCCACATAAGTTTGAACTGTTCACACTGAAGATATAGTTTTAAGAATACCATGAACTTTGGGAAATTATGATAATGTTAGATTTACAACACCCTGAAAATATGTTTAAAAATTTAGACTGTTTGCCAACATCTCTTATGGTAAAGAATTACACACAGGGTTAAAGAAATGAAAACGCCCTTTGTTTAATGCTCACCTGGCTGTACCACAATTACTGTCCATACAGAGATAATTACCATGCACTAAAAGTGGCCCAGCACTCACTTACACTACCATATCTTTATGCCACAGTGAAGATTCAGTCCTATCAGCATGGTATTTAAAGCATCCAGGCAGAGACAACTCCCTACCATTAACACAATCAAAGGAAAGTGTCACCTTCAAGTCTTGCAATGCTTCCTATTGATGGGTAACATCTGGACCCTCAGGACCACTGCTACCCAATACACTATCAATCAGGGTAAAGAAAGAGAATCTTTAGTATTTTGGGGGGGTCAAATCTTCTCAATAGCTATGGAATTCTGGGACTTCTCTAGTTATCTACTAGTTATTCATTTGATTTTTCTTTCATTTATTTGCAAGAAATTCATTCATTCACTCTTTCAAACGTTGACTGGATACAATGTGCAAGCTCTATGTCTCTCCCATTCAGGATGATTTGCGGTAAGAATAGCAAGCAATGGCCCTGCCCTTGTGCACTTTATAGAAATTTTGGGAGCGATAGGCATTATTTTAACTCACCTAAGCAAGCTGGGCATGGTGGCGCACTTCTGTAATCCTAGCACTCCTCTGGAGGCAGAAGCAGGCAGATCCCTGTGAGTTCAAGGCCAGGATAGCTGGGGCTTCAGGGAGACCAAAAACAAAACAAAACTCACCTAAACTAAGCATGGTAGCACATTCCTCTAATCCCAGTGTTCTAGAGGAAGCAGCAGGTGAATCTCTGTGAGTTCTAAGCCAACCTGGTCTACATAGCAAGTTCCAGGCCATGTAGGGCTACATACTGAGACTCTGGCTCAAAACAAAACAAAAATAATAAAATAAATAAAATAAAAAGTCATTTAAATATATGTCATTCTAAACTTCAGATAAAAGAAAAATGCGTAGAGTGATAAAGATGTCTGAGAGAGAAGTGAGAAAGGACTTCCCTCCTTATTTCATAACCTTTTCTCTCCTAGCTCCTCTTAGTTCTATTTATTTCCCTGTTCCCAGGTTATAAGGCAGTTACCCATGAGTCAAAGCTTTGTTTCTCAGACATCTCATGGCTCCACATACCCTGGCTCTGATCACTTAACCACCCTTGGTGTCTGTCATGAGAGTAACTGTCTTCTAATTATTTATGTTGTTCATATGTATCTAAATGTTTTAAATATTTATATTACATATCTTAATTATGAACATAATTTCAGGTTGTGCAGTAATCTTAGAGTAATCATACCACATGATTTTTGTCCATTTGATAAGTCTGAAAAATGTGAGTCATTGAATGGCCTTTTGAAATATTTTATTTATTATTTTTATTTGTATGAATGTATTGCCTGGATGCATGTAAGTGCACCAGTGTTGTGCAATGCACACAGAGGTCAGAAGAAGGCGTCAGATCTCCTGAAACTGGAGTTACAGATGATTTGTTACCATATGGGTGCTGGGAATGGAGCCTGGGTCCTCTGCAAGAGCCAGTGTTCTTCACGGCTGAATCATCTCTCCAACCTCTGAATGGCTGTAAAGGGAATTATCGGGTCCATTTGAAATGTTAAAGCTCTAATAGGATTGAATATGGGAAAACTGAAATTTAGTTATGATTCCTTTCAATGAGAATTTGTGACCAGAGCTAGAAAGGAGAGAAAAGGAAGAATTATTTTTAAAACCTCGTGGTTTTTCTAAGGGGTAATAATAAAGTTATCTTGTGGGAGATAATTACCATGCACTAAAAGTGGCCCAGCACTCACTTACACTACCATATCTTTATGCCACAGTGAAGATTCAGCCCTATCAGCATGGTATTTAAAGCATCAAACCAGTGTCCACTGTTTAAAACTTGAGGCTAACTGGTTTTGCATATGAAGCAAATTCTGTATAAATATTAATTTGACAACTGTCAGCTCCACATCTCCACAGTTAGTGTTACATAAACTGTCAACCCACAGGCAGGTTGGAGAGGGGGTGGATATACTCTGGGGAGCCCATCTCACCACTCTGCCCCACAATGTTTTTTTTAAGCAAAGGAACTGACAGAGTCAAGGGCAAGGAAAGGAGAGCTGAAGAATTTATGGATCGTCTGTGCTCAAGATTGTACTGCTTAAGAACAGGTATATTCGCAAATTGAAGATTCCCCTTTCCTTGCACAAATTCCACTTTCCCTGGTACCAGAAAGTGATTATACTAGTAAGGACAAAAAAATAATTAATAAGTTTAATTCAAACCATAAACACTTTTTCCTAAGTAACTAAGGCTAAGATAGTTACAAGTAACTTGACTTTTCCAAGTTTCTGAAACTTTTGGTTCTATAAGTACAGTCCATGGGGGAGCAAGAAAGCAAAGAACAGAGCGGCCCTATGCCAAAAAGAACAGAGACCAGACACCTGCTGACCAAAGCTACGAATTCAAGGCGGTTCGGTTATGCCTGCATCTGCCTTGCCTGTCTGGCCCACTTAATATTGTGCCAGTTCAAACACTTGGCTTTGTCCCCCCAGTGATCCTTGATCTAGGCCCACTGCAGTGTCTCCGCCTCTGGCCAGAGTATCGGTCAGCTCTTAGCTGGAAGTGGGGTGCCTCTGGCTAGTACACTGTACCTTCAAGGACTCATGCTGGTTCCCACTCACCAGAGGCTGTCAAGCCATAGGCTCATGTACTTAGTTCTAGCTCTAAAAAGCATAAACACACGCACAGTGAATGCTTTCGGCAGTTCTAACCTTAGCCTAAACATGCAGCTTCATTGTAGCCTCATATATGATGAGGTGAAAGCTTTTATTGAAAAAAAGCTCCAGGGGGCTGGAGAGATGGCTCAGCAGTTAGGAGCACTGACTGCTCTTGCAGAGGACCCGGGTTTGATTCCCAGCACCCACATGGCGGCTAAGAACCGTCTTTAACTCTAGTTCCAGGGGAATCCGACACCCTCTTCTGACCTCCGAGGCATTGCACGACACGGGTGCACCAACCTACATGCAGACAGTACACTCATACACATAAAAAAAAATAACAAATAAAAAATTTAAAAAAGAAAAAAGCTCCAAATGAATGCTTTCTGCTTATTCTTTCTTCCAAGGTCAACAGCATCTTACAATGCTGCATAATTTTTATTTTATTTTTATTTTATTTTTCCCACCAAGTCCTGGTGAAGGTTTTCTACCTGGATATCACAAAATAAGTATGTAGATACCCAAAATCATTCATTATCCACATGCATCCTACCTAACAAAGTTTTGTTGCTATAGTATCATTTCTTTGCCCAAAAGTGTCGAGACTGTTAGTATTAACTGAGGTTGGACAGTGACAAAAATGTGCCGTACTTAGCAGATGCAGCTTCCTAGGGCAGATATAAAACTGCAAAGTTCTACACTGGCCACTTCGACATGCTACTTTCCTGTATGAGTGGCTATTTGCAAAGCTGATTTACAGTGTGGCAAATAAGAAAATGGGAAGATATACAACCTCAGCGATGCTGCAAGAAGTGCCACGCAGGCACTGTTCGCAAGTGCTGTGGACATAAATTCTCACAAGATACAGTGTAGACCACAGGAAGGAAAGAAACCTTTTCTTTATAGTCCTTTCCTTCTGCCAGAATTCTAAAATTAAATTAGGAGAGACTGCACAAGAACCATGAAATCAGAGTGGACAGCAACAGACCAAGAACAGACCTGACTAGCTGTGTCTGAGCAAAGATGACCTTAGACAGAGCCCATCTCAGTCCCAGTTTCTTTGCATTGTTTGGTGTGGGGTTTGGGGGGTTTTGTTTTGGTTTTTTTGTTTTTTGTTTTTTTTTTTTTTTTTGAGACTAGATAAGACTGTAGAAATGCACAATTATTTGAAATCCTGGAATCAATTGACCCTTAGGTAGATGAGCCTGAAATGATCTTAACAACAACAACAAAAAATTTAAATAAATCATACTTTCAAAAAAAAAAAAAACAGGTAGGGGAATAAATCAGTGGGTAAAATAGCTTACCACACACATAGATGCTGTTACTACTAAAGACGACATCAATAAACTAAAAAGTACAACCAGAGAAGTCATCAATTATGCTAGGATTTGATTAAGGCTGGGAAACGACATATGAAAACTGTGACAAATTCACAGATAATATGGAGGAGTCCTACACTGCAGCTGACAAGCACTAAATGTGTAAGGAGCCAGGGGAAAATGTTACACACAGGGTCTCCGTTAGTTGAAAAGCAGACCAATTTCCTACCTTCCCTGATCTTAGCCAGCAGAAAAAAAAAAAATACAGATTAAAAGAAAATTACTAGAGTTAAATTAATTATTGCAAAAATGGAAAGTTCTACTAGGAGGTTAAAATGATGTAGATTCCCTATAAAGAAAATGAAGTTTAGCCGGGCGTGGTGGTGCATGCCTTTAATCCTAGCACTTGGGAGGCAAAGGCAGGCGGATCTCTATGAGTTCAAGGCCAGCCTGGTCTACAAAGTGAGTTCCAGGACAGCCAGAGCTACAGGGAGACCCTGTCTCAAAAAGACCAAAAAAAAAAAGAATAGAAAAGAAAATGAAGTTTTAACTGGATTCAAAGAGTAGAAGCTACAATCACTTGAGACTTTGATTCATGAAATAGAAATTATACCATCAGGAGAAAGTTCAGATTAGCATCAGTCAGTGAGACTGACCCATGGACACCAGTTTTTTCAAGAAGCATTTGAGTGTTTCTTTGAGAACAACACTTGTCAGAAACTCAAAACCACAGCAAAAAAGTGTCTACTGCCATTTGTATTGCCACATTTATGTTGATACGAGTTCCAAAAATCTAGTGACTACAAAGCAGAGCAATTTGAAGTTAATAGTCTCAGTGTAATCACGCATATTAAAGCAAAAATTTTCCCCTGATGCTGAACTACGCAAAATTTTTGGCTTTTAACATATGGTGGGAGTAGGGGAATAAAATTTTTAGACTGAAATTTTAAGATACAAGAGGAAACCTCTGGAATTACATTCCCAGAATACCTCTGCTAACAAGTATGTGCACATACAATTCCCAGGAGTGATGTAATTCTATGTGCCTCTGAAGTAAACTGAAATCAAGAAGTTTCCAGTTGACCACCTAGTTTTTCCACCACCCAGTGGCTCTTTGTTCTTGTTTTGAGCCTCAGTATCTTCAAGTATAAAATGGAGTTGATA
The DNA here is from genome assembly GCA_009823505.1 of Rhizomys pruinosus. NCBI lineage: Eukaryota > Metazoa > Chordata > Mammalia > Rodentia > Spalacidae > Rhizomys > Rhizomys pruinosus. Next base: position 2,204,687 of record VZQC01012735.1, on the reverse strand, counting down.
CCTCCTTGATAAATGTGTAAGATTCCAACAAATACTTACCTAATCCACTTTCTATTGTTATAAGTGAACATTGCATACCAGGTAGTTTTAAAGAATAGAAGCTTATTGAGCTCAGGATTCAGGAGGCTGGGAAGTCCAAGCATGCTAGCAAGTTCTGCAGGAGCCCTGCTGCTGTATGGTAATGTGGCAGAGGGCATCACAAGGCAAAGCTTAGTGAACTTGCTGGGTCAGGACTCTTTCCTTCATGATCTCATCCAATCCTAATTATTTCCAAAAGCCTCACCTATTAATATGATTAATATGTGCCTTTGGGGATCAAGTTTCCAACAACTGAATGATGGAACCATTCAGACTATTGCACTTTCCAAATAGAGGAGAATAAAGAAAAAAAGTTCCCAAGATACTTTCTCTCTCTCTTGACTCTTATCCTAAGATTAAAAATTTTCTAATAGAGAAGAATAAGAAGAATAGAAAAATTTCTTGCCCCTGCCCCCTTCGCTATGTCTCTTCTCTCTGGCAAATCCGGTGCCAAAATAACAGATGTGTTCCAGCAGTAAGAAATAATTCATGAAAACAAATTTGCCTTTTAACTAAGTGAGAAGGGTGGGGGGGCTAGCAGAGAATCTCTGCTTCTAGTTCAGTGACAAAGTACTTGTTAAGTGAAAACTGAATTAACTAAATGTGATGAAAATGATGATTAAGCTGAAGGCATGAATGAATGAATGAATGAATGAATGAACAAATAAATGAACAACTTTCTTCCATCTCAGAGGGTCTTCATACTTCTACCCTTGTGTTGGGTACTATTTCCTTTTAAGTCAGAGATTTTTCAAATTGGATTACATCATAGAATTACATGAGTAGCATTTAAAGCCTCCCTGTGGGTGGCAACTACCAAAGAATTTGAAAGGGAAGGGAAAACAACATTTGCATTCTTTAAAGTATCAAAGTGTATTTGTGCTGCTATAACATAATGCCACAGCTGAATAATTTACAAACAGTAGAAATTTATTTGGCTCATAATTATGGAGGCTTAGAAGCCTCAGACACCTTGTGAAATTCTTCTTGTTCATTCCTCCATGGCAGAAGGCTAAAGGACAAAAGAGTATGTGAAAGTGCAAGAGAGTGACAAACTGGAGTTTATAAAATACACACTCATGATAGTGAACTTGCTCCTGAGATAGATAACCCTCTTCCTCATGAACAGTATTCATCTACTAATGAGGAGAGAACTTATGAACTCATAATCTCTTCAAAAAGTTTTCAACAAGGATTTTAATGGACATAGTCATATCATAGAATTAGGTGATTCCATTAGAGTCAAAGTTGACCAGAGTTAGGGTGCACATGGGTATACTTACACAGATGTAGGCAAAACACTCCTGCATATAAAATAAAAACAAATGCATCCAAAATTATTTTTAAAACATCTAAGTATGCTTATATACTGTTTTGTTGTTGTTGTATGTTACCATTTGTTTTTCTTTAAAATGCTGTTATTCCTCTTTTTGGGGGGGCTGGGTTTTTTTTTGTTTGTTTGTTTCTTTCTTTCTTTCTTGTTTTAAAAGCAGCAACTTGTTTTGTAGTGCAGCTGGCCTGGAACTCACAGTCCTTCTCCCTCAGCCCACTGCGCCCTTGGATTAGAGGCCTAGCCACCATGTCCAGCAATCATTTTCTTTGTTCCTTATATTACCTTCCCCTCCCCAAGTCACAATATTTATTCCACTTTCCTCATCAAGAAAACAGTGTTCAAAATGCAGAAACAAGTTTAGCACATATTAGCATGTATAAACATAAATAAATACAGATTGCTTCATTATTTGCAAAATAAAAATAAATCATATTATATGCTTTTTATTCTTTGTCCAGCTCATCCACTATTACCTCATGAAAATTTCCCAACATCTTGATAAAGTTCTAACTCCTTTTTCCTTGCTCCAGAATAATGAATTACATCCAGGTACCTTACTTCAGTCATGCATATGTCTCTCTCATTTGCTAATATGAGCAATGCTTAATCAAATATCTTCATGTAGTTACTGATGCTTTTAAACTGTAGCCTAAATATTCACTGTGTGATTGTGAGATCAAGGGATAGCCTAAGAATATTTTTTAATCTTAAAAGCTATTGTTAGATTTCTTGTTCAAAAATGCAATACTTCATTATGCACGATAATGACATTTGGAAATAATGCTTTTCTTTATAGAAAAATGCAGTGGAAAGACATAGGTCTTTTTTAATTTCAATCAATGTGGAGTATAATAATATCTCATTTTTTAAATATGTATGAAAGTTTTGCCTGCATGTATGTAAGTGTATCCATGTTGTACAATGTTCTCAGAGGCCAGAAGAAGGCAGTGGATCCCTTGGAACTGGGGTTCTGGAGAGTTGAGATTCACCATGTGGGTGGTGGGAACTGAACCCAGGTCCTCTACAAGAGCAGCCAGTCCCCTTAACAGCTGACCCATCTCTTTAGGCCCCAAGTAACATCCCATTCTTAATTTAATTTCTTTTCTCTTTTTTTTAATTTTTATTTACTTTTTAAAGGATTCACAATATAAGAGCACAGTTAGTTTCAGATCACATTAACCTTGCTCAGTTTCCCATACAATTAGGTACTTGGTGCTAGCATCCACAGATGAGGGATACCATTCATCATTTGTTTTTCTGGGACTGTGTTACTTCACTTAGCATGATATCTTCTAGCTCCAGCCATTTACCTACAAAGTTCATGATGTCATCTTTCTTTACCACTGCATTGAACTCCATTGTGTAGATGTACCACATTTTCTCTATCCACTCAGTTGAGAGACACTTGGTTGGTTCCAGCTCTTTGCTATTGTGAAGAGAGCTGCAATAAACATGGCTGTGCATGTATCTCTGCAGTAAGATGAGTCTTGTGGGTATATTCCCAGGACTGGTATGACTGGGTCAGGTGGTAAGCTCATTTTGAGACTTCCAAGGGTTCTCCACACTGCTTTCCATAGTTACTGTACAAGTTTACATTCCCAGCAGCAGTGGATGAGTATTCCATAACCTTTCCCCATACCTTTCCAGCACTTGGTATCATTTATTTTCTTGATCCTAGCCAGTCTTATCAGAGTGATGATATCTTAAAATGTTTTTAATTTTCATTTCCTTAATTATTAGCAACATTGAACACTTTTTAAGATGTTTCTCAGCCATCTCTAATTCCTCACTTGTGAAGGCTCTCTTCAGCTCTTTGCTCCATCTTTTGAGTGGGTCATTTGTTTTCTTTCTTCTTTGTTTTTTGAGTAGTTTATATATTTGAGTAGTTTATATATAATCAATGCTTTGTCAGATGTATCTGTGATGAAGTTTTCCTCCCACTCTGGGTTTCCTCTTCACTTCCTTGATTGTTTCTTTTGATGTACAGAAGCTTTTGAGTTGAATGAGGTCCCATTTGTCAATTGTTGACCTTAATTCTTGCGCAACTGCTGTCTGATTTACACCTATGTCTTGTAGGCTGCTGCCAACTTTTTCTTCTATCACCTTCAGAGTTTTGGGTTTCACGATGAGGTCTTTTATCCATCTGGAGTTGACTTTTTACAGGGCGAGAGGTAGGGGTTTAATTTCATTCTTCTACAAGTGGTGATCCAGTTTTGCCAACACCACTTGCTAAAGACGCTGTCTTTCCTCCATTGTGACTTCTTGGCCCCTCTGTTTGTATCCTTCTGAACAATTTGAGTAATAATGGTTGTAAGTCTTTTTGAAATGTTTCATAGAATTGTGCTGTGAAACCATCTGGGCCTGAGCTTTTTTTAGTTGGGAACTTTCTTATTACATCTTCAATTTCTTCATACACTATGGGTCTATTTAAGCTGTCAATCTCTTCTTGGTTTAGCTTTGGTGATTCCCAGGATTTCAGATATTCATCCATTTCTCCTAGGTTTTCTTTTTTTTTTTTTATTGATGTTTTGTGTATTTCATACATCGTTTTCCAATTCAGTTCAGGCATATATCCCCTTCCCTTCCCCCCACCCCACCCCTACCCATCTCAGATCATGCATTCTGCCATAACTTTTCTGGGTCTTTCTCTGCTTTTTTGTTTTGTTTTGTTTTCATTTTTTTTAACAATAAGTGATAATTTGTGAGTACAAGCATCCTTCATGTAAAACCAATTTGCAAGCAGTTGTGCCCAAACCCACACAGCTCATGGGTCCCACCATCCAGCAGGGGGGGCTTGTATGTTCAATCAAGTTGATCAAATGAGTGTCCAGTCTATATTGTTGTAGTTTCACCATTCACCCCAATCGCAGCCCTTACATTCTACCACGCCCCCTCTTCCGCAGATTGTTCCCTAGGCTTAGAAAAGGGGCACAGGTGGATGAGAAGCAAAACAGTCTACTTTCTCTGGAGCTGATGTCTTGGTCTCTAGTCAATTCTGGCTGTTTTCTTTCATGGGCTGCCAGCTTGTCCAGGCATAACCTTTCGATCCTACTAATGAAGCACATGCAATTAGATATATAGGTATTTAAACAGTATAATATATAGCCTTTCGATCCTACTAATGAAGCACACGCAATTAGATATATAGGTATTTAAACAGTACTAATTGTTATGGTAGGTTACTTTGGTATAGACACAGATGTTTGGATGGTATGTTAATCCATGAATTACATTTTCTTCTGTTAAGTATGACAGGGTCTTCGTGTGGCTTATAACATCTCCTAACCATTAGAGGATGTAAGCTTGTGGCATCAGCCGTGGGTTATTCCTCCAAGGAGAGAGCTAATAGCCAATTAGATTTGGGATATACAGACATATGGCTGCCACTGCTGCACAGTATTTCCAGGCAGATGAGGTGTAGCTGGTGCTGACAGAGGAGTCTTGCTTGACTCAAGGAGACCTATATTTGCTTTATTGGTTTAGTGGTCTTTGGTAACACTCTCTGGCATTCCAGAGACCATCTGTATACTTGCAAGTGCGGTCTCCATACATCTTTCCCATGTTTATATCAGGTCTTCAACAGCAGGGCCTTATCGCCTCTCTTCCTGCAGATATCCCAGTTTGGAGGCAAGGAGCCTTTACCTTTTGTGGGGGCTTGGATCCCCTGGCCAACATCTCCTTGGCAGAATAATCCATTGTTGATGTCAGAGCTCCTGTATTAATATATTTTGCTTAAGTGCATAGCTTAAGGAGACTTTAGCATTATATTTGGTTCTGAATAGAGAATAATCCCCCTCACAGTTTCTATGTCCATTAGTCAATCAAAGAAGGCAGTTCTGATTTTACAAGAGAAAACCTCTATAACAGCTGGCTCCAATCTACAGCTGGAAAATGACCTCATCATCATCATATTTCTCCTTATTCTATGGGGGGGAGTTAAGAAAGTCTCTTGTATTAAAAACCTTTGTGGCACCTAGAAGGTAAGCTTCGTTAGGATTCATTAAAAATTGTTGTTACCAGTAGGATCCAGAGAGGGGCCTGGTGTCTGCAGCAATCTGAGGCATTTCTTCCCTTCAATGCCCAGAGGATCTCCTAGGTTTTCAAACTTAGTAGAGTATAGGTTTTTGAAGTATTCCCATATGATAGTCTGGAACTTTTCATTGTCTGTTGAGATATTTTCCGTTTTATCACAGATTCTTTTGATTTGGAGTTGTTCCTTCTTTCTTTTGGCTAACTGGACTAGAGGTCTTTCTATCTTGTTTATTCTCTCAACCAATTTTTGGATTCATTGATTTTTTTTTTTGTATTGTTTTGTTTCTATTTCATTGATTTCTTCTCTGATTTTTTGTTATTTCTTCTGTCTGTTGCATTTAGGGTTCATTTGTTGTTGTCTCTCAAGTGTTTTTAACTGCAGTGTTAGATAGTTCACTTGTTCTTTTTCTGTTTTTCTAATGTAGGCACCCAGGGCTATAAACTTACCTCTTAGGACTACTTCTAAAGTATCCCATAGGTTTTGTTGTGTTGTATTATCATTGTCATTCAGTTCCAGGAATGCTTTTACTTCTTTCTTTATTTCTTGACCCATTCATTATTCAGGAGTGTGCTGTTTACTCTCCTGTAGGAAGCTTTCTTTTTATGGCAAACAGGGACAATGCAGCCCTGCTAAGGGGAATAGGAACACAGTGCTCACTTCATGGACACCGTGGGGAGCTGATCCCTCAGTGCAGAGGCCAGCTGGCTACTTCCCATAGCCCAGCCTGGATGGTACGTCCAACTCAACCTTAGCCTGCACCAATGAGACACGTGTTCCACTCTTGGTGGTGACTTCCCACCTACCCAGAGACTGATGAACCAAGGACAGGAATTTCAGGCTGAAGGCTGTTGGCCTCCCTTCAGCCAATGGCCACTCACAACACCAGCTACCCAGATTGGTGGTCCACAAAGGGAAGATTTTTCCAACCCACTGGCCACCTGAACAAAATGCAAGCCTGTATGCATGCAATAATTAAGAAAAATTAATGGCCAGGAATTCCTTGATGATGTTACTATGAAATTCAAATTTACTCCTTGCTACAGCTTGCTTTTATAAACCAAATAGCATCAGTTCCCAGGACCCAATCATAAGTCCCCCAACTCTGCACCACTGCACACCATTGCCCCACCCAGCATCATGCACCTAGGCCACACTGCTTGCCCCTCCTTGGGGTGGGGTCAGACCCTCAGCCATGCAGTGCCCTGAGGCATGCTAGCTGAAAGCTAGCCTGCAATTCAAACTGGAATTACCTACAGTCTCCATGTGTTCTTGTAGATAATAGGGCTTATCCTGGTATTAGGGTGGAATATTGGCAGATGTCTGTGAGGTCCATTTGGTGTACCATATCATTCAGTTCAGATGTCTCTCTGTTTATTCTTTGTCTGGTTGACCTGTCCAAAAGGCTCAGTGGGGTACTGAAGTCCCCTACTATGAGTGTGTTGTGGTTAATCTGTGCCTTGAGGTCTTAGAGAATTGTCTTTATAAAGTTTGATGCACCAGAGTTTGGTGCATATATATTCATAATTGGGAAATCTTCATGGTCAATTGTTCCTTTGATAAAAATGTAATTGCTTTCTTTGTCTCTTCTGATTTCTTTTACTTTGAAGTTTATTTTGTCTGATATTAAAATAGCAACACCTATTTTCTTTTTGGTATCATTTGCTTGGAATTTTTTTCCATCCTTTCACTTTAAGGTGGTGCCTATCCTTGAGGGTAAGATGTGTTTCTTGTAGACAGCATATAGATGGGTTCTGTTTCCTAATCCAATCTCCCAGTCTATGTCCTTTGATTGGGGAGTTTAGTCCATTAATATTTAAGGTTATAACTGAAAGATGTGTGTTGCTTCCTTTCACCTTATTATCCATTTGCATTTTTGGTCTAGGTTTCTACTTCTGCAGTCATGCTTTTATTAATTTCTCTTTCTAGGTGCCTGAGGATAATTTCTCCTTTCTTCTGTCCTTTGAATTGCTTCAAGTATTTTCTGAAGGGTTGCTTTTCTGGACATGTATTCTATCGTCTTGTTTATGTCATGGAAGATTTTTCTCTCTCCTTCAACTATAATTAACATTTTTGCTGGGTATAGTAACCTGGGTTGGCATCTACAGTCCTTTTTCCCTGGGAATGCTTTGCTCCATGTTCTTCTTGCTTTCATAGTTTGCACTGAGAAGTCAGTTGTAATTCTGATAGGTTTCCCCTTACATGTAACTTGTTGTTTTTCTCTTCTGGCTTTCAGAATTTTGTCTTTGTTTTGGGCATCTAGCATTTTAACTAAGATATGGCATGGAGAGTTTCTTTTCTGATCTTGTCTGTTTGGAGTTCTATGTGCTTCTTGTATTTGTATTGGTTTGTCTTTTTTTAGTTTGGGAAAATTTTCATCTTTTATTCTGCTGAAGATCTGATCAATACCTCTCTCTCTCTTGGGATTCTTCTCCTTCCTCTATCCCTATGATGTGGAGGTTTGATCTTTTCTTTCTTTCTTTCTTTCTTTATTTTATTTTATTTATTTATTTATTATTATTATATTTTTTTTTTGGTCTTTTTGAGACAGTGTCTCTCTGTAGCCCCAGCTGTCCTGAAAATCACTCTAGATCAGGCTGGTCTTGAACTCACAAAGATCTGCCTGCCTCTGCCTCCCAAGTGCTAGGCTTAAAAGCATGTGCCACCATGCCCAGCTGAGGTTTGATCTTTTCATAGTGTCCCACAATTCCTGGTTGTGTATTTTTAAATACTTTTGTGTATTTTTAAATTTTTCATAATCTTTACTTGAGGATTTTAGTTGTTCTTTGTTATCTTCCAGGTCTGATATTCTTTATTCTGCTTCCTCCACTCTATTTCTGAGGCTTTTTCCCTTCCTTTCCTCTTGATTGGATGAGTGTTTGATTTCCTTTTTCATTTCATCTTGTCATTTCTTTAGTATTTCCACTTCCTTTTGGAGCTTCTCAATCTCTTCCTGTAGCTCTTTGCTTCACTGGTCAATTTCCTTTTTTATTTCAACATGGGATCTTTTCAGTGTTTCCACTTCCTTCCAAAGTTTGTCATTTTCTCCCCCTAGTTCTTTCTGGCATCTGTCAATCTCTCTCTCTAGGCCCTTTTTGAGTTTTTCATTCTCTGTCCTTAGTTTTCTGACTTGTTCTTTATATTGTTTGATTTCTTTGAATATGTCTGCAATTGTTCCTCTAAGATCTGTGTCCTGGGCCATCCCCAGGGGGATCCTACTGTACGAATCTCCCACAGGGCTGGTAGAGCTTGGTGTGGGGTTATCCTGAACCTTTCCCATGTTGTCCCTTCATCATGTCCCTGGCATGTGGGTTTCTCTGTGCCTGTATTCTAATGGGAATCCCAAATGCTGTGTTGAAGGCTTGCTTTGCTTGCCTTCTTCCAATGCCTTCATCGTTTGTTTGATTTGATTTGTTTTTCTCCTTGTTTGTGGAGTGTTGACTTGTCTAAGTTTTAGGCTCTCTATTGGAAGTCTAACTCACTCTTCCCTTTCTATTGTGAAGGTTCTCAAAAGAATCCACTTGGACACTCCCTCAGCAATTCCATTTGGGGGTGGGGGGATATAGGCCTGTTTAGCCTACTCTGTGCTTCAGGTGGTCCTGGGAAGTCCCAGATCTAAGCTCTGTGCACTCAAGTCTCACAGTAGCAACAAGCCCACCTTGTATACCAATTAGCAGGACAACTCTGTCCCCACAGCTACACAAGATAATGTTTTAATCAAACCAATGAGAGAAAATCATCCAACAAACCAGAGGTGGAATGATCCAACAATCTGCCTGGCTGACGTGCCCGGCTCCTACCTGTGCTCAAGGTGGTCCTGGGAAATCCCGGATCTAAACTCTGTGCACTCCTTTAATTTAATTTTTTTCTTTTTTTTCTTTTTCTTTTTTGTTTTTTTTTTTTTTCTTTAATCTAGTCCAAGCTGGCCTCAAACTCCAGATCCTCCTGCCTCTGCCTCCTTCAGCAAATCCTACCCGTGGGCTCCACCACCACCAGCCCTTAATTTAATTTCTTTTTTTTTCTTTTTTTTTTATTATTTTTTATATGTATGAGTGTACTGTCTGCATGTAGGTTGGTGCACCCATGTCGTGCAATGCTGCAGAGGTCAGAAGAAGGTGTCAGATTCCCCTGGAACTGGAGTTAAAGATGGTTCTTAGCTGCCACGTGTGTGCTGGAAATTGAACCCACGTCCTCTGCAAAAGCAGTCAGTGCTCTTAACCACTGAGCCATCCCTCCAGTCCCTTAATTTAATTTCTTAACTCACTAATTCTTAGTGAGTTTGATTATCATTTCATGTAATATTTGATCTTTGAGGTTTTGGTCCTATGAATTAATTGCCCCTTCATTTCCTTTGTCTTTCATTTACTTGAATTGGCAACCCTCAGTGATTTTAAAAGGAATTTCTACTGTTTTGCCATTTGGGAAAAAAAAAAGAACTTCAGCCATGTTTTATTTATTTTTGGGGGGGGTATTTTTTGAGACAGGGTCTCCCTGTAGCCCCAGCTGTCCTGGTCCTCACTCTATAGACCAGGCTGGCCTTGAACTCATAGAGATCCGCCTCCCTCTGCCTCCCGAGTGCTGGGAGTAAAGGCTTCAGCCATGTTTTGAATAACGAGCTTTATCATTTTAAGGTCTTATTTTCTATTTTTCTAATTTTGAGTTTTATTAGAAATCTCTAATATATTTATTTAGATGTCATTTTTATTTCCTACTGGTAGACCATATGGTTATTTTGAGTTTCTTTTGCATTAAATCTCATATTACATTCTGCTGATAATAAATCACCATTCACCTAAAATAAAATTATTACATAGCATATTAATATGTAATTATTTGATAAATTACAAAATTATTTTAGCATTTAGCTTATAATTTTACATATGTATTAAATGTAATACTGATGTACTTTAAGTATTCTGAATGCTATATTTATAGTCATGCATGCATGTGAATGTCTGGATGTATATGTGTGATATTATATGTGTGTATTATATCTAAAACAACTTTTTAAAATATTTTTATTATTTTTTAATTTTATGCATATGAGTGTACTGCCTGCATGTATGCCAGTGCACTCATAGAATAGGGCATAGGATCCTTTGGAATTGGAATTACAGATTGTTGTTAGCTGCCATGTGGGTACTGGGAACTGAGCCCAGGTCCCCTGGAAGAGTAGCCAGTGTTCTTAACCACTGAATTACCTCTCCAACCCCCAAAACCTTTTTAAAATTTTTCCCTTCTAGACTGATTTAGGTGATGTAATAAAATTTTATAATAAATATAAATTCAAATAGGGTTCAATTTAATTTCTAATAAATTTTCATCTGTGTACTTAATTCTGTATTTGGAACATAAAAATTTTTAATCAATATTTATTTATAAATAGTAATTCATTATTATATAAAACTTGTCTTTATTTAAGGACTATCATCCTTAAAATTTACTTTCTCTGGGACTGGAACGATGGCTCAGGGGTTAAGAGCACTGGCTGCTCTTGTAGAAGACCCAGGTTCAATTCCCAGCACCTACACAACAGCTCACAAGCATATGCAACTCCAGTTCCAGGGGTTCTGAACCACTCTTCTGGCCTTTGCAGGCACTCTCTGCATGTGATGCACTTACATACATGCAGTCAAAACACTTATAAAGAATAGTAAATAGTGCAGGGCATGGTGACACATGCCTTTAATCCAGCACTCAGGAGGCAGAGGCAGGCAGATCTGTGTGAGTTCAAGGCCAGCCTGGTGTACATGAGTTCCAGGCCAGCTGGGGCTATAGGGAGACCTTGTCTCAGAAAGAAAAAAAAAAAAAGAAGAATCAGTAAATCTTAAAACAAATTTAGCTTCTCTGATATTAAAAATGCCATACAAGTCTTTTGTGTGCTTGCTTTGTATTACCTCATGCGCTGGTCTCTTTGTTACTGAGTACTTTATGTAAAGGCCATGCTCAGCCATGCTTTTTCTACAATTTAATAGTCTCTTTCTTGACAAGAGAGATTCCAGGCAATTAATACTTAGCATAAAGAAGCATATAATTTATTTCTCTTATTACCTTATTACATACAGTTTTCTGTTGCACATGTTTTAAAACATGAATTAATTTTAAGATTAATCATATATTTGAAACATTAAACATAAAACAAATTTTGTCTTCTTATAAACCATTGAATCCCAAAGACCACTGGATGAAATCTGAAAACTGCACCAGATAAATATAGCTGTGTTAGGAAGAATGCAATAGCCTCACCCCATTTCCAGGAGATATGTATCAAAATACCCAGTGCACATCTGAAACCTTGAATAGCACCAACTCAGTATCTTTTCCAGTTTAATTTAGCTTTCGATCCCAGCACTCTAGAGGCATAGGTACCCAGATCTGTGAGACTGAGGCCAACCTCCTCTATATATTGAGTTCCAGGCCATCTGGTGCTACAAGAAGACCTTATCTCAAAAAGGCCAAAAAATGTTTAATTTATAAAGTAGGCACAGTGAAACATTATCAATAATGACTAATAAAGTAGAACAATCATAATATAATATAATATAATATAATATAATATAATATAATATAATATAATATAATATAATATAATATATTATCAGCAGGAGTAGGTTCTGATAAATGGGTTATTAGACAGTTTCATCATTGTCCAACATTGAGTATACCTAGATAAACCAAGATGTCCTGTATGCACTTGGAATATGCAGGATATAGTGCAAAGCCTGTTATTCCTAGGCCATGATGGAAACTACGACATAACCAGGAACAGAAAATTGTCTGATCCTGAGATGCATTCAATACCAGGTATGAAAGACTGCTGCCACAAAAGCATGACACACAATCTATAGTAAGCCAATTTGTATTCAGAAGGAGAGCAGTCTAAAATAATGATAAAAGCATAGGAAAACAAACACATCAGCCAATAATGTAGTTATCAAATATATAGTGTGCACAACTCTGCATGCTATACTTTTAAATGAATGTCAGTTTAACAGGTTTGCTTACCCCAGTATCATCACCAGCACATGATTAATTTCCTGTGTTAGGTGTTATAATGAATATACCAGCACATGGCAATAGGGAATTACCAACTTTATTATAAACTCATTGGACTACCTTCCTATGCATGGTCCATTGTTGACTGGAACATTTTATTCTGTGGTGCATGACTCTACTAGAAAGAAATTATATATCGCTGCTACTGCATTTTGAAGCTATCATTATGTAATGAATGAGTGCTTAAACATAAGACAAGTATCCCTGTCACAGCAGTCTCATAACCTACACTGTTGCTAAGTGATTAAGGCAAGTAACAAATACACTCTGGCATGCTGGACAAAGAGATGGTTCATGTCTCAAGCAGAACATGGGGAGGGAGAGATTTCTTCATTCTGAGAATATCATGTTTTAAAACTCATCAGTTGTTTATTTCTAGAATTTTATGTGTAAAAATTTTGTATTCAATGGGAAAGTGAAACCAGAGAGGGAAGCCAGGAATGATGCAAGACCTTTAAGGCAGATGTAGAGGGACCGTATGCAAGTATTATGTGACCACTACAGTCATGAAAACATGAGGCAGCATCAAATTCACTGAGCAAAACATGAAATGGGGGGGGGGGGCTGGAGAGCTAGCCTAGTGGTTAAGAGCACCGACTACTCTTGCAGAGGACCCGGGTTCGATCCCCAGCACCCACATGGCGGCTAAGAACCATCTGTAACTCCAATTCCAGGAGAACTCCAGTTCCAGGGGAATCCGAGACCCTCTTCTGACCTCCTCAGCATTGCATGACACGGGTGCACAAACCTACATGCAGACAGTACACTCATACACATACAAAAATAAATAAAATTAAAAAAAACATGAAATGGAAGGAAAATAAAAGCAAACTGTATGCATGCAGAATATCAAACAAAACCAAAGGTGTACAAGAGAAGAAGAAAGGATTAAAAGGTGTACAAGACAAATAGGAAAAAAATTACCAAAAGGGCAGAGGTATCTTTCCTTACAATAATAACTTGGACTGTAAATTCTTCAACTAAAGAATATAGACTGGTGAAATGGATGGGAAGATAATGCCATTTACAAGAAACTCATGGGGGCTGGAGAGATGGCTCAGCAATTAAGAGCGCCGACTGTTCTTGCAGAAGACCCGGGTTCAATTCCCAGCACCCACATGGCGGCTAAGAACCGTCTTTAACTCCAGTACCAAGATGCACCAACCTACATGCAGACAGTTCATTCATATACATAAAAAATAAATAAAAAATTTAAAAAAATGAAACTCACTATATAAACATTAATAAAAGAAAAAGTATTTTTGCTGGGCATGGTGGTACACGCCTTTAGTCCTAGCACTTGGGAGGCAGACTTTTGTGAATTCAAGGCCAGCCTGGTCTACAGAGTGAGTTCCAGGACAGCTGGGACTGCAGGGAGACCCTGTCTCAAAAAGACCAAAAAAAAAAAAAGAAAAAGAAAAAGTATTTTTAAAAGTTTTACCATAAAAACCAAAAGTGAGTAGAAATAGCTGTCCTTGAATCAGTCAACTAAAAGAACAGACAATAACATCACTATCAAATCAGCAAGAAGAAATGAAAATTGAAAACATATATATAATCCTGTTCCACTTGGTCGTTTAAAGTGAGTGATATTATATCTGAAAAGAGAGATTAGTGATACTATAATAATATTTAGAGATATTCATACCCTACATTCATCAGTAGATAAATCATTCAGATCTTACCTCCAAATCAACAAACATTAGATTTAAACTATACCATAGACTAGATGGACATAACAGTCATTTGCAGAATATTCCCTCGAATAACCATGGAACACTCACTATTTCTGATTATTACATGAAACATTATCCAGGATAGACCATAGGACTACAAAGAGTCAACAAATTCAAATATAAATAAAATACAAGGTATCTTGTCTGACCACATTGGAATAAAATTATAAACCAAGAAGAACAATTGTAGGGGCTGGAGAGATGGTTCAGCACTTAAGAGCACTGGATGCTCTTGTAGAGGACCTGGCTTCAGTTCCTAGCAGCCACATGGTAGCTATCAAATGTCCATAACTCCAGTTTCAGGAGACCCAGCACCCTCTTTTGACCTCTGAGGGCATTGCACAAGGCAGCTGCACTTATGGTACACATACAGACATGCAGGCAAGACACTTATACATATAAAAATAGAAAAGGGAGGAAGAAAGGAAGGAGGGGAGGAAGGAAGGGAAAAAATTTAAAGAAAACAACTTTAGAATTGACAATTTGTCTGGCATGGTGGCACACACCTTTAATTCCAGTACTCGGGAGGCAGAGGCAGTCAGATCTTTGTGAGTTCAAGGCCAGCCTGTTCTACATATTGAGTTCCAGAACAGCTGGAGCTACAGGGAGACCCTGCTTGTAAAAGATAAAAAAAAAAAAGAAGAATTGACAATTTAGTCAATAAAAAGGTATTCATGTATTAAAACATATACAATATCCTATAGATATGTATAAGTTCTATCAATTAAAAGACACTTTGCTTGTTTTTTTTTCACTTGAAGGTTTTTTCAATGAATTTTTGTACATTTCCTACAATATATTTTAATCATATTTAGGCTCCCTCCCCTGTTTGCAGCCCTCATAACCTGGCACACTTGGTGACAAGAACTTACTTGTTCTCTGGCAGGTCCTTTCCTGGGTCCTCCCCACCGCAGGAAATCTGACATTGGCTACTGGGAAGCAATGTCATCCAAATTGAGGGCTGCCTGTCCTAACCCTATGTAGCTGTTTGTCTTGCTTGAATAAAGATGATTCTTACAAGCTTTACTAGCACCCAGATAACTCTGAGTTATTACGTTATCGATCATGGAAATATTAATATTTCAGCTAGCTTTCTGTCTTGTGCAGATGTGGGGCTGGTTCCCACAATTGGCTGGGAGGTTGCAAAAACAGCCTCCGGCCACGGGTTCATGCGTAGGGGCCATGGAAACCAGCAGTTTCCTGGCCGGGAATCTCCCCAGCCACAGGTTTACCTACAAAACCATCATCGTAGCTGCATGTTGATTGTAGAACCACCAGTTCCAGGAAAAGCCATGGGACATAGCCCTCCTCAGCAACAGAAATGGCACCACAGTGACCATACAGAGGTAAGATAAAAACCTCTGGCGTTGATCCTTACCTTCCACTTTCAACCTTTCTCTCTCTGTCTCTCTCTCTGTCTCTCTCTGTCTCTCTCTCTCTCTCTCTCTCTCTCTCTCTCTCTCTCTCTCTCTCTGTCTCTCACTCCCTCGCATTCTTGCTCTCACTCTCTGTCGGTGTGTATGTTTTGGCTGCATGGCTGTATGTGCACCACCAGTGTGTCTGGAAACTGCAGAGGCCAGAAGAGGCCATCAGATACACTGGAACTGGAGATACAGATGATTGTGAGCTGCCGTGCCTGGCACCCCAAATCTGGGTCCATTGCAATAGCAGCACGTACTCTTAGCCACTGAGCCATCTTTCTAAGACCCACTTTCCACCTCTTGTTCCCAGCTGCATACCCCAGCTAATTGGCCTTGAAGCTTCTCACTTTACCTTCTCTTTAACCAGGGGAGCACTGGGATTACAGAATGTCTAGATTTACATAGATTCTGAGGATCTGAAGTGAGGTCTTCACACTTGCAAGACAAATGCTTTACCTACTCTGGTAGGAAGCCATCTTTCTAACCCAAAATCTTGGAAATTGTAATGGCTCCCGTTCCACCAGTTTATAAAACCTTATTAGCTGAAATCTGTTCAGTGAACTTTATAAGGGAACATGACTTTTCCAAGGCTATTACCCTGTTTATTATGTTGTTTACATATATTTGAATCATTTAACACTCATAAAACTGTTCTGCCATTCTTTATTTGGTACCTGTCCTTTTTAAATAGACACAGTTTTTTGAATGTTATACTCCTAATGCCATCTTCTCCTTGAACTACCCTACGTGGGGTGCCTAATTCTGCAGAGGACAGTCATTTTTAGGATGAAGTGTACTGAGTTATATAGTACTACAGACTAGATGTCACAGTATCTTTTTTCCTTTTCTTTTTCTTTTATTTCTAGTTAGGTATATTTTTTCATTGTTTCACTTAGAAATTCACTTACTTTCTATCTTTTTGTAAATGGTTATACCAATGCAGTTCTTTATGAGACATTGTCTCTCTCATCTCTCTGCTATTTAAAAATCAGATGGGCTTAGAAGGCAGAGGCGGGTGGATCTCTGTGAGTTTAAGGCCAACCTGGTCTACGTAGCGAGTTCCAGGCAAGCTGAGACTAAAGGGAGACCCTGTCTCAAAAAGAACAAAAAATAAAATAAAATTAAATTAAATTAAATTAAACAAAAATCAGATGGGAACTGGAGAGGGAGCTCGGTTGGTAGAGTACTTACCTAGAATGCATGAAGGCACTGCCAGGCTCAGTCTCCAGCACCACAAAAACTGGGTGGAAGGGCACAGGCCTGTAATCTCAGCATGCTAGAGGCAGAGGCAGGAGGATCAGAAATCCAAGATTATCCTTTGTTACATAGTGAGTTTGAAGCCAGCTTGGGTGATATAAGGTTCCAAGTAAAATAAATAAATAAATAAATAAATAAATAAATAAATAAATAAGGCAGAAAGATGACTCAGCCTTTGTGAGGAAGTACTGCTCCTGAAGAGGACCCAAGCTGTGTTCCCAGCACCTGCATCCATCAAGCAGGTCACAACTGCCTGTAACTGCAGCTCTATAGCTATCTGACACCTCTGGCCTCCATGAGCAAAGAGACATACACATACATAACTAAAAATTTTTTAATATATATATTTTAAACTAAATAAAATAAAAACCTAGACAATAACCCTAGCAAAAGTGATCTAATTCCACCTGTGTCCTGGTCCCCTCCCGTACTCTCATCTGCACACGCAGAGAGGGACACATGAACCACACCCTTGACTTTTGCTTAGTTCCCCCCCTCCCCATGCCGCAGACTAAGCTGTCTGAACACCTTCACTTCTCTCCAGTCCACTCCAACCTTTTGGATTTTGCTAAATAATTTTTAATTCTTTTACTTCTAACATTCACCCCTAACATAATATTTACCCCTAATATTCACCCTTAATATAATAATCCTTCAATTTCAACACCCATACTTAGAAATTTATGTTACTAGTCCAAGACCCATCAGATATGACTGTGCTTACTTATCCTTGCCTTCTGGTTTAGGATTTTCTTCTATTTTGCTTTGATTTAAAAATTTCTAGATTATTGCCTTCCAAGGTAACATTGTGAAGCTTAATCTTGGTTGTGACTTGGGTGAATCTGGGATCAGTCAAGAGAAATGCTATTTCCAGAATGATTAACTAAGGGAGAAGACTCTTCTCCCAGAGTGGACAGCACCCCGCGTCTGCAGCCCGGATATAAAGATGTCTGCAGGGGAAGCTGTGCTCCTTTGCCTGCCTACCTTTGCTCGTGGCTGGTAAGTATGTTTACTCTATTGCTGTCACGGCCACCAATATTTTTCACTGACATCAGAACTCAGCTTCTTTGCCCTTCCAATATGGGCTGAAGAACAGAGGCTCTCCAGGAACCCTCCAGATTGGTACTGATGGGGCATCCAGCTTCATGAAAGGAGCAGCTATCGAGTTCTCGGCCACTGTTGGACTGACTACCCAGCCCATGTTGTGTCAGTCTACCCCCTAAATCCCTCCATAATACAAGTTCATTCTAACGGTTCTGTTCCTCCAGAGAACCCTAATATACATTTTTTCTATGATAACAATTTTTTTTTACCTCCAAACACAAATATGTTTTAGAGTGTTTGGGAGTGGCATAAGAGTCCTGGCTCACTGTCTACAGTCAAGATTCCACTCAGGTCCTTCTGTACAACTTTTACAGTTGAGAACTCCAATGAAAGTGTGTTTTTCTTTTGTAATTGTTATTATTCTTTGAAGCTAGATGTTTATATGGTGATCTCCTTGCACATTTTATCATGAAATTTTAAAGTCCATGAATTTTTACATCAGGTATTCATCATCATCATCAAATATTTGTCAATATTCAAGGCAAAGAGGCTTCCTTTGATTTACCAAAGCTCCACCCATTCTCTTACATACCTCAATACATATAGGAAGCTTAATGATGGTCATATTCTCCTTCCTTTATTAAAACATTTGTTTATTTTTCCCCTTTAGAAGACAATGAAAGGGAGGTCCATAAACATGCTGAGTTTCTAGTCTAAGGGCCATGCTCTTTCCATAGCCAGTAATAACAGCTGTGATGAATAGTGTTAATCGTCAATGAGAAAAAGCCTAGAAGCCCTTGAAAGATGGACCTGTGAGCTCCTCTGTGGGGAGATTATCTTGATTACATCAATTGAGTTAGGAAGACCCACCACTGTCATTTGGTGCTGCTCTGGTTTGCTGTCTGTTGCAGAGGTGAAATGTCATAATCAAAAGCAACTTGGGTAGGGAAGAAGGGTTTATTTCATCTTCTACTTTATAGTCCATTGTGGAGACAGACCAAAAAAAAAACTCAAGGCAGGAACCTGGAGGCAGGAACTGAAGCAGAGACCATGGAGGAACTACTGCTTAATGGCTTGCTTCCCAGCTCATGATCAACTACCTTTCTTATATAGCCCAGATCCATCTGCCTAGGGATGTACCTCCCACAGTGGGCTAAGCACTCCCACATCAATCAGTAATCAAGAAAATGCAGAGGCCAATCTAATGGAGGAAATTCCTCAGTTGAAGTTCCCTCTTCCCTGGTGTGTCAAGTTGACTACTAAGATTAGCACCACATATACTATTCTAGGCAGAGGAACCTGGGCTATATAAGAGCTGAGAAAGGGAGCTGGGCACTAGCATGGACGCATCCATTGTTCTCTGTTCTTGATTATGGATGCAACGTGACCAGTTCCCTCAAGTTCCTGCTGCTGTGACTTCTGCTATGATGGAACTGTGAGCCAAAATAAACCTTTTCTCCCTTAAATCGCTATGTCAGGGTATTTTATCACAAGAGTAGTAAAGGAAATGACCTAGCCTTTGGCCCCAAGACTCCTTGTGATTCTTAGCTCACCCTGGAGAAAGTAACTAACACGCCCTTTTCCAGTTAGCTAGAAGCTGTTTTCCTTAAGAAAGGATGGCAGTGGGGAGGGAGTAAGTTGCAAAAGGAAGAGAACTCTAGCACAGGTCACTGTCTTCTTCCTATTAAGTGTATTCATATAAACAGAAAGTTCCCAACAGAAAAGTTCAAGGTTAACTTTTTAAACTCTATGTGCCTGTCTCAATAAACATATGAACAAAAAAATGAAATCTTAAAGATACTTTTAAAGAAATGTAATTGCATTTGGTCTGAGTCCATGCACTAATAAGAACTCAGTTATTGATTGTGTCAGTCAGCATTTCATTACTCTAACCAATACCTGTGGTAATAGATCTGCACACAACAAGAGTTTGTTTTTCCTTGTACTTTGGGAGATTTCTGTCCATACTCAGTGGTTCCAGTGCTTCTGAGCCTGTGATAAACCAGTAAGATGGGATTATGTAGCAGAGAAGACATTAACATCATCAGTGGGGTGCACGAAAGAAAAACAAGGTTCTGGGACCCCCTAATACCTTCAAAGGTGTACTCACAATGATCTTTGAAAGCTGTGGCCTTTAGACCACAGCTTTCAAAGGCTCCATTACCTATTAAGAAAACAGGAAGCAGGAAAAGAGATGAACCTATGTCCACACAACAAGCAGGTTTATTAGGCAGAGAATAAACTTGAGAGGGAATCATGCTTCTCGTGGCCCAGAGTCCAGAGAAAGAGAGCCTCTCTTACAGACTAGGGGTTCTTATACTTCTCCCTTTGAGGAGGATCTTCTCCTTGAGGTTGTGTCATATAAGGGAAAGCAATTAGAGGACAGCCATAATACTAGGGGCATTCGGGACCTAATATTTTTCCATCATTCCTGATTCTAAATGGATATAACCTGGAGTAGGGAAAGGAAAGAAACCCAAACTCTAGGGCCACCATTAAGTTTTCAGGAAAGCATGGTTAGAAAAGAGATGTGAAGAAGAAAACAAGAGGGTGTGATTTTCTGAAGAATTCAGAAAAGCAGACCAGCTTATAGAGAGCAATACATTTGTGGCTGGGGCCAGAAGTACTGCACTAAGGAGTGGAATTCCATACAAGTGGCTGGGAGGAGTGATTGATTACTCAGATCCAGTGACCCAGCTTACCCCTCTGTATGAAGGAATAGCCCATCCATAATCAACAAGCCGAACTGTGATCATCTTTTGCAAAGAGGCACAGCTGAAGCCATGAAGATGACAGCTGTTTGCTCAGAAGATAGTGCTACACAAAAATCTTATCAAAATAAAGTTGAATCCAAATTACAAACATAAGATAATGCAACAAAGTAATACTTATGTACACATTGGAGCTTTGTAAGTTCCCAGATAAACCTTATAGAAAATGCAAAACAGTCAAAAAAAATTTCTTACTTCATACAGTTCAGAATAGTCTACCAAAACCATTCTTTCAATTTTGAATGAGTATATGCAGCAGACTGAGAGAAACTGGGTACAGAGCAAAATATTATCAGATTGATGTTTATAACATCCAGCAGAAATCAATTAAGGAAAACTGTGATGCTGGAGTTACTGCATGTGTTTTTTGGTTCTTTTAGATATTTTTATTTATTTTTCTATTTAGTTTTCTATTTATTTATTTATTTATTTATTTGTTTGTTTATTTATTTGTTTGTTTATTTTGGTCTTTTTGAAACAGGGTCTCCCTATAACCCCAGCTGGCCTGGAACTCACTCTGTAGACCAGACTGGCCTTGAATTCACAGTAATCCACCTATCTCTGCCTCCCTAGAGCTGGCATTAAAGGTGTGTGCCACCACACCCAGCTATTTTTATCTTATGCGTATGAGTGTATTGCCTGCATGTATGTAAGTGCACCCATGTTATGCAATGCCTAAGGAGGTCAGAAGAGGATGTCAGTTAGTTCAGTGGTCAACACCATGTGGATGCTTGGATTCAAGCCTGGGTCCTCTGCAAGAGCAGCCAGCATTCTTAACCGGTGAGGAGTCTTTAAGCACATGGTCCTCGCCGTCCTTTCCATGGGCGAGGACCATGTGCTTAATTTCCTGTTTACAGCCTTTTATTTTCTTTATTTGATCTATCCTGTTGGTTCATTCATCAAACCACTAAATCAATGTCGGTACTCACTATATATTTGCAGTAGTCAGTCCATGACATTGAAAATAGAAAGCAGAAACCAGAGGTGCCTGGGGCATGATGGGGCAGGGACAGAAGTTAAGTTTGGAGCAACAGGGTCTCATTGAGGGAGAGAATGGTCTGTTTTAGAGAAAATATAGGCTTGGAAAATATAGGCAGAAAATAGGAATTAAGACTCATCCGTGTCCTGTCTTCAGCCTCCCACTGAGAAGGCTCTCCTCTTCCGCCTCCAGCTATTGGAGCTGGTAACGTCTTAATCCCTGCAAAGACTGGCCCCAGAGTGCTGCAAATTCATGAGCTTCTCAGTTCTAGTCATCACAAAATGGGAATTCCTTTGGTAGCTGGGTAGTATTGGAGGCATATGACATAAATTTTCTAATATACCATTTTTTCCCCACCCATTTTCAAAACAAATAAATGAAAGTTCAGACAAAACTATTTGCCTTACAAATTCTTAATAACTGTCCATTCAAATTAAAGTGATTTTATTCTGGAAAATAAATTACAAAACAAGGTTCTACCCTTCTATTGGATTTAGTAACCAGTACTTCCAAGATCTACTTCGACTAATATTTTCTCCAATAATCTTGGATTAACAGTAATTTTCTGTTCTCTAGGGTTTTAAGAATCATTTTTTTTTATTCTGGTTTTCTTTTTGCTGCTGTGAATAAACACTATGACCAAAAGCAACTTGGAGAAGAAAGAGTTTATTTCAGCTTACACTTCTAGGTAATAGTCCGTCACAGGCAAATCAGAGAGAAACTCAAGTGGGAAGAGAGTTGGGAACATGGAGGAACAACAGGAACAAGGCTCCTGCTGACCAGTCTCTCTATGGCTCAGTCAGCTAGCTTTCTCAAATGCCCCAGCCCCTGCCTAGGGATGGTGCTGCCCACAGTGGGCTGCACCTTCCCACATCAGTCATCAGTCAGGAGAATTCTTCACAGACCTGGCCACAGGCAATTTGATCTGGACACTCCCCCAGTTGAGGCTCCCTTAAATGACTCTGGGTTGTATCAAGTTGACAGCTGAAGGTAACTAGGACACTCATTATAATTAAGTTAGCTTTAAAATTCCTTATTTGTCCTATAATAAAAGCAAATGCTTAGGAAAAAACCGAGTTATACTTTTTAATAATTTTATTTATTTTGTATATGTATGAATGTACTGTCTGCATGTAGGTTTGTGCACCCATGTCCTGCAATGCCGCAGAGGTCAGAAGAGGGAGTCAGATTCCTCTAGAACTGGAGCCAAAGACGGTTCTCAGTCACCTTGTGGTTGCTAGGGATCGAACCCGGGTCCTCTGCAAGAGCAGTCGGTGCTCTTAACTGCTAGGCCATCTCTCCAGCCCTGAGTTATTCTTTATGACTTGAACATCAATCACTCTTTCATTCTCTTCACAACTTGCTCTAGCTTTCAAGCCAGGGTTTAATAACTTTTTTAAAATGGTAAAATAAAAGGAATTATTTTCTACCACCAATTCCAAGTTCCACTTTATAAAGACCAAATGACAACTATACTTATTATTCAATAAACTTGAAATTTTTAACAATAAGCCCAAATTTTATAACAGTCAATCCACTTGACTTTCCCAAGAAGCTTTCCATAATGGAATTAACTTTCAAATTACACGCTGTTATTATTAAATAGTACTAAAATTATGCTGCTGTTGGGTGTTAATTTGTACAAAACACCACTGCACTGGAACTGATGAAACTACAAATAATAAATTATAAACTTGAGAACTATATTTAAATTTGAAAATTGGTCCAATAACATCATTCCTTATTCTGAGAAAAAAACTATGATTCCTAGATAAATATATGACTTCTAATGTGTTTCCTTAAAAATAATATCTTGTGTCAAAAATAAAATACAATCACTTATAATTATGAGGGCTACATTCCTTTGTGAGTTTTCTCCCTTAGAAAATAATTAGTGAATAATTATAAAAAGAACAGGGTAAGAAGGACCCAAAATCTATCATCTCACCTCCACAACAGTCACACTAGCTGAATGGACCGACCCAATGTACCTACTTGGGACACTGCTAAGTCCAGTAATTTGCAGAAGCAAGTTTGTTCAGTAATAAGCAATGGTCGGTATTAGTCTTGGCACCCAAAGACCTGCCCATCCTCCACCCATTTTTGTTGTGGATAGCCACAAACGTATTCCTGAAGTGGCTTTTATGCATCTGTGGGAATCAGTATGAACAAAACGGACTTGGTCCTCTAAAGATGTGCACCTGTTCTCTAATTGGTGATTACCATTTCTAGTATTAGAGTTCAAAAAAAGCAGGCAGCCATTTTTTTAAAGTATTTGTATTGATTCTTTGAGAAGCTCATACAATTTATTTTGACCCTATATAGACCTCCTCCCCAGTCTCCACTCCCACTCTGCTACCCCTCCCCCACCTGACTTCGTGTTCTCTTTTTTTTTTAAGTCTTTTTGAGTCTAATTTTTGTTCCCCACATGCTCTTGGGTTTGGGTATACATCCTGGAGTCTGATCAACCTACTAGGAGTCATACCATTAAAGAAAATTGACTATCCCTCTCCTAGAAGCTTTTTGTTTTTTTATTTACTTATTTTTGGGTGGGGAAGGGGCTCTGGAAGGGAGGTAAATGGGGGGGGTTGAACAGGATCTCCCAGTAGTCCCAGCTGGCTTGGAACTCACTATGTAGACCAGGCTGTCTTTGATCTCACTGAGATCCCCTTGCCTCTGCCTCCCTAGTGCTGGGATTAAGGGTGCACACAGCCATGCCCAGAGCTCCTAGTCCAGCACCTGTTAACTACCAATAGATCCTCTGCTAGTACCTGAGCTTCTTGCCCACCTCTCCCATTTTTACTGCACTTCTCCAGTACTGCAATCTCCTATTAAAATGACTTCCAACAGACTTAAAGAGCCAGTACTCCTTTTTCTCTTACTTTTCTTCTTCCCAGAAGATCTGAAAGCCAAATCCTTAAAACTAGGACATTAAAAGCCAAGGGGCCTGAGAGATGGCTGAGTGGTTCAGAACACTGACTACTCCTGCAGATGACCCAGGTTTGATTCACAGCACCCACGTGGCAGAGAACAACCATCCCTAACTCCAGTTCCAGGGGATTCAATGCTTCTTCTGACCTCCTTGGCATTGCACCACCTGGGTACACTTACATACATACAGGTGATACATTTATACACATAAATTAAAAAAAAATGTTTAAACTTCAAATATACAGAAAATAAGTAAGTGACTACACATGAACAGGGGACATCATAAAGATGGGAAAACTCCTGAACAGACTGTAAGTTTGTCCTTGGGTCTGACTTGTGGACTCAGAGGCAATCTATAGCACTCAGAACAAAACTAAAAATAGAAAACCAAGAGAGAAGGTAAGAATCGGATTTTAAAATTACATCATTATTTTCAAATATCTGGGTTTCAGAAAAAATAAAACACAAAGCATACAAAGAAGCAGGAAAGAATGGCTCACAGAAAGAAAAATAAGAAAATAAGTACATCAACAACAACTTTACCTGAAAAAGACTGAATACATACCTAACAGAAAAGGATCTTAAATAGCCATCTTGTATATGCTCAAAACAAGGCAAACATTTGAAAATCTCAGTACTCAAGAGGTTAAGGCAGGCATGTTGCTAACAGTTTGAGGAGAGTCTGAGCTACTCAACGAGAACTTGTCTCAAAAAAACAGTACTTAAAGAAATTGAAAGGAAAATATAGAGAACCAAATTGCAAATAGATGCCAAACTTCTAAAGATGAAAATATAGTAGCTGAAATGAACGATTTACTATTAGTATTCAAATGCAGATTGAATGACAAAGTGGTGAACTTAATAGGACAATGGAAATAATCAAGTCTAAAAAACAAATTAAAAATTCTGGAGGCAGAGTTTAAGAAATGGCTCAGTGGTTCAGAGCACTTATTGCTCTTCCAGAGGACACTGGTTCACTTCCTGGTACCCACAGGGCAGGAACAACCATTGGTAACTCCAGTTCCAGGAAATCTGATCCCCTCTTCTGGCTTCTATATGTATTGCACATACATAATGCACTTACACACATGTAAACAAAACACTCATACACATAAATTAAAAATAAATGACAAAAATTAAAAACTAAGCTGGGCATGGTGGCATATACCTTTAATCATAGCACTTAGGAGGCAGAGGCATCTCTGTGGCGGATCTCTGTGAGTTCAAGGCCACCCTGGTCTACATAGCAAGTTCCAGGACAGCTGGAGCTACAGGGAGACCCTGTTTCAAAAAGACACACACACACACACACACACACACATAATATATATATGAATTATATATATAATACTGGAGACAAGTGAATAGAGCCCAAGAGACCTAGGAAATACTATCAAGTGAAGCAAAATAGACACTGTGGAAGTTTAAGAAGAAAAAAACCAAAAAAGGAACAGAGAGACTATTGAAAGAAATAATGGCCATGAACTTCCCAAGTTTGATGAAAAGCATGGATGTTTACATTCAAGAACCTCAGCAAACTTCTAGTAAGGTGAACTCAAAGAGGCCCACACTGAAGCAGAAGCTAAAGTTTTTGAAAAACAAGAGACTTTTGAATGAAAGAAGAGAAAGACAGCTCTATCTAGACAGGGATTCTTAATTAGACCACAAACACTTTCCTCTTAGGAATTTTAGAAACAGAAGGAAGTGATATATTCAAAACATTTTTAAGCAAGGCATGCTGGTGCATGCCTTTAATCCCATCACTAGGGAGGCAGAGCCAGGAGGATCTCTGTGAGTTCAAGGCCAGCTAGGTCTATACAGTGAGCTCCAGGCCCGCTGGGACTACAGGGAGACCCTGTCTCAAAAAGACCAAAAAAATTTTTTTTTAATTTTTCTTAAATGACAGAGTTAGTGAATAAAATGGTAATGTTCAGGCACTGGACAAGGAAAGAATGGGCAATAATTGTGCACGGGTACGGAGCTTCGGTTTTACAGATTGATAGAGGTATTGAAGTAGATGATAGTAATACTTGCACAACATGATGAATTCATTTAATTCTACTAAATTATATGCTTAGAAATGGTTTAAAAGGTCTAGGAATATGACTCAGTCAATAAAATTCTTGTCACATGAACAGGAGGTCCTCAGTTTGACCTCTACCACCCACCCAAAAGTTGGGCACAGTAGCAGAAGCATGTGATCCCTGCACCGCAAGGCAAGGACAACAGGATCCCTAGAATCTGCGGGCAAGCTTGTCTTGCCATGTTGGTGAGCTCCAGTTTCAGTGAGAGACCCTGTCTCAAAAATCAAGTTGAAAAGTCCCTGTTATCAACCTTTGGACTACACACAAAGACACAGACACACATACAGACACACACACACACACACACACACACACACACACAAAGGGTGAAGTGGAAACTTGTGTATGTATCTTATCATGATTTAAAAATTGGAGGGGAAAGTTCTGAGAAAAAACACCTTGAGAAAAGATCAGTCTCTTAGAAATTAGGGTTTGGGTTTGTAAAGCAACACTTATCTTGGGCCAGATACTAAGAACACTGGAGCAAAATAAGTCTACAAAGTAGACACAGTTTTGTGGAGGGAGAGAATAGCTAGAACACCCACGATCATTCAGTACAAACACCATAACTTAGAATTGAGCTGCCCATATATTAAGATTACCGAAACGGTTATAATGATGCAGAAAAATATGTTAGTGTTTCAACAAAATACATGTTTATTTCTCACTTTTGCAATGATCCTGTTTGTGAATGACCAGCAGAATAGAACTATTGTTTCTACAGGAATGTAGCACAGGTTGCCTGCTTCCCTCCAGTTAATGGTAATGGTCTCCTGCTTCGACTCCGGTGAAAATGGCTTCTCCTGTGCTTTCTTCCTGACTGATGCTCTCTGGCTTCCTTCATGATTCTTTTCTCACCTTCCTTTCTATCAGTCCCACATTCCTTCTGCTTTCATGAAGCAACTTCCCCATCTCTGCAGCCTTGACTGTGAACCTTATCAGGGTCTCAGTTGCCGTTCATTGGATTCAGTGCTCAAAAACTTCCAGAGAGGAAAAAGGCCACCCAAAGGAATGCTGAGCCAGAGCAACCACGCTCCTTGGGAGGAGGAAGTGAGTTCTTCTTTTGGCATTTGCTATGTAAAAAATGCCAAGTACTGTTCCTGGCTCACTTCATTAATTTTAAGAAAAGATCATTTGAAAAAATGTATATGTAATGATATTAAAATAGTCCATTTGTTGTAAAATTCTGTTGAGAAGGGAAACATACATAAGCCATTCTCCAACTGGCTACTTTTGTAATCTCTGTCGTTAGCAAATGACTTTTCCGGAACTTTGTCCTTTTCTGATGTATAGCTTTAGGTAGAGAATCAGAATTTCAAACTGTTTATCTCCATTCTGTCCTAGTACAGACACCTCAAGTTAAACATAGTCAACACTGAGTCCTGTGGACTCTGGCAAATCCGGTTTCTCCTCTCTTTTTGAAATCTCCCTCAGGGCTTCTGTGAAATCTTTCATATCATCACCTTCATTTTCATGTCAATGATAAGGTCCCAAGACAATAGTTGAGCTAAATTCAGATTTATGCATGGCTTAGATGCCACGAGGTCACTTCAGTGTGTTGACCAATCTATAGATAGCAACAGTAATAACAGTTGTTGTACAAGGATAATAGACAGTGTCTATTAAGAATTTAACATGAATTAACGTACAGAAATCTCACAACAGAAAAACTACGATCGTTATTCCCGACTTGGAGAGGAAGAAACAGAACCAAACAGCCTGTGAAGTAATGTAAGCAGTGAATGGTGCAGATAACTAATTAAATTTCCGGGTCCAATTAAAATATGACTAACTATAGAGCCTTGTAAACTATGCTCAGCTTCCATCCAACCTATGCCAGATTGTGGATGGTGAATTCGTTGTTCAAGATGTTTTGAGTAATGTTAGCAAGAAATGTTTCATTAATGTTATATTCTTTTCCATAATGGTCTGTGAAATAATGATACTTGGGGCCAGGCAGGTAGGTTACTCTCTGTTTATGGGGACATGCGCAACTTTGCTATGCCCAGCATCACTGCCTCCTTCAGCTTATGAAAACTTTTCTTCCCTTTGGGAGCCGGCTCTCTTCCATTCCAGAATTTGTGGTTAGCAAACAGAGGATGTCACCTATCTGAAAGCAGGATAGACTGTAACTGCAACCACAGGAATGGGGTGGCTATTGGTTGGTTGGTTTGCACAGAGTAAAATGGTACTTACTAGAGTTGGGACAAGTGTGGCAAGAACAGGAAAGGGCTGGTCAGTCTCAATTAGATAAGATGAATAACTTTTTCAAGATCAACTAAGCAAGCTCGGCGTGGTGGCGCATGCCTTTAATCCTAGCACTTGGGAGGCAGAGGCAGGCAGATCTTTGTGAGTCCAAGGCCAGCCTGGTCTACAGAGTGAGTTTCAGGACAGCTGGGGCTACAGGGAGANAAAAAAAAAAAAAAAAAAAAAAAAAAAAAACAAGAACTACCAAGCAGCATGGTGGTTGTAGTTAATAATATAATATATAATATTTCAAACTTGGAAAATTTGGAGGCTTTTATTGAGGCTGGGTCTCACTATGTAGCCCTGGATGGCCTCAAACTCACAGAAAACAACCTGCCTCTGTCTCCCAAGTGCTGGGATTAAATGAGTGTGGCACCACATCCAGATATTACTAAGAGAAGTTTTTAAATGTTTCTACCACAAAACTATGTGTCTGAGATCATAGGAAAATGATCTTGCCTAATTACTACATTTTAAATAAACACCACATTGTGTCCCAAATGTACACAAATTTTGAGAATTAAATTTATTTTTAATTATTGTAGGAAAATAAGGTCATATCCTATTCTGTAAGATTCAGAGTCATGGGGGCTGGAAAGATAGCTCAGTGGTTAAAGGGCACTGACTGCTCTTGCAGAGGACCCTGGTTCATTTCCCAGCACCTGCATGGCAGCTAGAGCTAACAACCATTTGTTTGTTTGTTGTTGTTGTTGTTGTTGTTGTTGTTGTTTGGTTGGTTGTTGGTACTTTGGGGACAGGGTCTCCTTGTAGCCCCAGCTGGTCTGAAACTCACTTTGTAGACCAGGCTGGCCTTGAACTCACAGATATCTGCTTGCCTCTGCCTCCTGAGTGCTGGGATTAAAGGTGTGTACCACCCAGGCCCAGCAGCTAACAACCATTTGTAACTCCAGTTCCAGGAGATCTGATAAAGGGCCTTTACAAATCAATAGGGCTTGCCTAGAAAAGAAGGCACCCCAAGGAGTAAGGTAGGCGCAGTCAAAATTGTTTTAAGAATCTTCTAATTGGCCCTAGCTATTCCCTCACTCATGGACAGCTAGTGGACAGCCCATGCTGGCCATTAAAACTGCTTGGAATGCAGCCTGTACTGCCTTGGGCCTTAAGGTCACTGGCTGTCCTTTTCACGCCCTAGGCATCTCTTTGTGATGCTTGCCTATATAACTGCTGTGCTCCCTACAATAAACTGAGATGGCTTGACCATACTCCCTGTTGCATCTTATTGTCTGCAGGGGGTGGGGGGTGCTGCAGGGCGAACAGCGCACTCACCTTTCCCTGATCCTCAGCTCGAGAAATGAAATTCTCCAGAAAGGGGACTGAGAGAATTTCCCCGTTGTTCTGACCTCTTCAAGCATTGCATAACACAGGTGCAGACAATACAATAATACACAGAATAAAAATAGGGAATAGAATATTTTTTAAAGTTTCAGAGTCATAGAAATGATACAGGTTTGAAGCCTACCTATGTAAGTATAAAGAAAGGTTCTCCTTATAGCCATGTTGAGAAAAACCCATTGAAGATTAAAGTGACCACAAATGAAAACAAGCATCACAGATGAAAAAGGAAAGAGATTTCCTTTTTCTTTTTTCTTTTTGTTTTTTTTTAGACAGGGACTCCCTGTAGCTCAAGTTGGTCTGGAACTTGCTATGTAGACCAGGCTGCCCTTGATCTCACAGAGATCTGCGTGCCTCTGTCTCCTGAGTGCTGTACTAAAGGCATGTACCAGGACACTCAGCTAAAAAAAAAAAAAAAGATTTCTGATGAAATTAATGGATGTCCCTAATATTTGGCCCTGCCACTGTGTATTTTTGTTTTTCAACTAGGTCAGACATTCCATTACTTGCTGTTGAGCAGAGACTTTCAGGGAAATAGAGTGCATTTTGTTGGCTTTTGCTTTTTTTAAATTTATTTATTTATTTTTGGTCTTTTTGAGACAGGGTCTCCCTGTAGCCCCAGCTGTCCTGGAACTCACTCTGTAGACCAGGCTGGTCTTTGAACTCTCAAAGATCTGCCTGCCTCTGCCTCCTGAGTGCTAGGATTAAAGGCGTGCACTACCACACTGCAGAGCTTTGACTTTTGCTTTTTTTTGTCTTTTTGAGACAGGGTCTCCCTCCTGAGTGCTAGGACTAAAGGCGTGAGCCATCACGCCCGGCCTGACTTTTGCTTTTAATTTCTGTTCATTGTTTATTTCTGATCATAGGTCACCAAATGTTGCAAAGATCAGTGTGCCTATTGAAAGCCTTACAAGACATACTGC
>VZQC01012735.1:2133447-2168447 GCA_009823505.1 Rhizomys pruinosus | reverse complement strand
TACATATTATTAGAGGGGACAAGTAGATGCATTCCAAACTCATTCTTTGCTGGTGGCTAGGGATGGAGACAGAAGACAATAGTGATACCGAGTGGTCTCTAATCTACCTACATTTCCAGTGGAATTAGTTCTTTAGCAAAAGGTTCAGTAAAAATTAGAGTAGGAACCTCCATCATATATCAAAGTAAAAGAGAATTTTCAACTGGTTGGTTTGAGATACAGAGCACTCCATTTAATTTGCAGAGAGTAGATAGGATAATGGGAAGTTACAGCATATAAATGTACTGACTTCTCTGGCATCCATTCCATAAATGTGATGGAATTAGAAATGGTGAGAGTTTTGTGTATTTTGTGGTTTTTATTTGATTCTCTTGGAGACATTTTTTGTAAAACTCAGAGCCTGGGGGCTGGAGAGATGGCCTAGCGGTTAAGAGCGCCGACCGCTCTTGCAGAGGACCCAGGTTCGATCCCCAGCACCCACATGACGGCCGAGAACCGTCTGGGACTCCAATTCCAGGAGAACTCCAGCTCCAGGGGAATCCGACACTCTCTTCTGACCTCCACGGCATTGCACGACACGGGTGCACAGACTTGCATGCAGACAGTACATTCATATACATACAGAAATAAATAAAATTAAAAAAAAAAAAAAACTCAGAGCCTGTAGATTTCAAGAACAATAAAATAATGTGTGTGTGTGTGTGTGTGTATGTGTGTGTGTGTGTGAGTTGCCTGCATATGTGTGAGTGCACCTGTGTCATGCAATGCCTGTGGAAGTCTGTATAGGAAGCTTCTCTTGTTACAAGCAGATAAAGCACAGTCCTGTTAAGGGAAGGGAAGTAGTGGCTGCCTGTGGTCACTGTGGGGAACTGACCCCTCTGTGAAGAGATCAGTTGGTTACTTTCGTAGCATGACCTGAGAGGTACTTCTGAAAGACCCCCAGAAACTGGAGTGGCTCTCACTCAAATCTCGGGATAGAATGACTCCAAAAAAATCAGCCAAAGACCGTTCTTGCTGCAATTACACGAGGTTTATTTGGGAAAAACCAGTACACTGGGGTCGAACTCGTAACCCACGCAGGGGCAGAGGAGATCGACCCCCAGGGACTGGGATAGGGAACTTTTAAAAGCAGAGATCCCAAGGTATGGGGAAATGGGGGAAGGGTTGTGTAATAGTAAAAAAAAAAATCTTATCTCGGCACGCAGGCCAGTGACACACAGGCGGGCGTGACTCAGTTAAGCACCACAAGGTATGAGGAAGTGGGGAGGCCTTATAACGTACGTGACTTGGAGGCCTTATAAGATGGCGGTACCATGGTTCCTAAAGACAGATTTTAAGGGTGCATAAAACCTTGGGGCAGGGGTCCTTCATTCCCCACTCTCTCTAGGACATAGTTCTAATCATAGAACTAAAGCTCAGAGTACCTCTTTAATTTTATTTTTAGGCCCTTTATGCTCTACGCGCTGATATTGTTGGCGAAGCATTAAAATCTACACAGCACCTACTCTCTGGCGAACATACCAACAGTTATCTTTAGACACAATCCTGCAACTGGAATGAGGAAATGTTGGGTCAGTCCATCTGCCCTCACATATCAACAGTTATCTTTAAGTTAGCTGTTCTTGAGGCCTTGAGCAACTGTCTTTGAGCAATCAACCTTTTTCCTGGATTGAGCAGGTTTCAGTAATTGCTTAAAATGGTGGCTATACTCAAAATGGAGTCAGTGTGGGCCTCTCTTACATTTTTTCCTCGAGTTGTATACTGGGAGGCTAAGCTTAGACTCCATCGTCTTTTTCCTCAGGGGGGCCATATACTGGGCCATACCTTGTCCTGAGTACCATGATTTTAATGGATTTTACCCACTGGTTAATAAATCTGACAAGTGAGTTAAGGATGCATGGTCCACAAGTCAGAGCAACCAGAAGGATAAGTTTACTGGCAGATCTAGGAAGTCTTCAGCTCTCAGCTGAGAAAGAAACTGGCTCCTTTTGGGGGTCTTGACCCTAAACTGCCTAGCCAATTTTTAGCTCCTACTCTTATCACATTACCCTCTGAGGAGGTTACCCCAATTGCCAGGAGGAATTGGGGCACTGACCGCTCTGACTTCTTCCATGCTGAAAAGGGGCGTAGGAGGTGGCAACTGGGGTACTCCTGCTCAGTGGATCTATCTGAAAGACCCCAAAAGGATAGAGAACAAAATCCTTAGCCAGTGCCTGTGAAGAGAGTAGCTAGGTACATTTTTAGACAGGGAACCAGGAAAGGAACAGGGTGAATTAAATGTCCAACTTAAAAGTCCTTTAGAATTTCTCAATGAGGGGTTCCGAAGCATCCATTGAGCTTCTCCTTTTGTTCATTTGGCTATGGTGTTGTCTGGACTCAGGATCTGCTTTCCAGCAAGTTTCAATAATCTTGGTGTGAGTTTCCCTTAGGTGGTTGCTTAAAGAGAAAGAGGAAACTTTATTATTTGATAACAACAGATCTCATATGACTTTAAATGACTTAAAATCTAGTGTTTGGAGGCACAGTCTTTCAGACTTTAAAGGAAATATAATGATTACTTATCTTTTGGTTATACTCTTCCTCTTGGGTGTCTAAATCCATACAGTTAGCCCAGATTAACCATCTTTTGTTTTCTCAAGGTCAGTTGAGGATCTGGTCTTCAGGGACCACTCGGACCTTTTGGGGGGGGAGAGACCTCTGGCTCCTCTTGGTTTTTCAATCACCAGTTCCATCCACACGAGGACAAAGTCAGGTCTTGCTAGACCAGGCTTTCCTTTTTACAGATTGAACACTGGCTAGAGTCCTGTTAGTGGGTTTCCAAGACCTCCCTGCCTAGGAGGACTGGTGACTCACAATTGCAGAACATTTCAAGAGATGCCCCCAGACATAGTTCTTAGGATTGGTTGATCTCAGAGGGCAAGGAGCAAAGATGTTCCTTAGGTCCTTCAGCCGAATTGGTATGGGCATTTAAGTATGGTAGTTATCCACCCAGAAAGGCTAAGTTCCACCAGGCTAACACCTTTAATTACTGTATAATATTCTAGGTAAGGCTTAGACAAAAGTTCAAGCAGCCTTGTATAATACTGACTGGAGGAGGGGCTTAACACCATATATTAAACAGGCATAACCTGCAAGGTCGAATTAAACAATTTTAGGCTTATTTTAAATGTAAAACCGTTCACTACAGTTACTACAAATGGGGACAATCCTTTCTTTCTCAGACCCTTTATCCTGATTTATAGTTTTTCAAAGAAAGACAGGAATTGTAACACATACCAGAAGACAGGAAATAAACTGATAAGGATTACCAAGCCCATCCAGACTGTCTTCTTCTGGACTGCATGCAGCTGGTTCAGGAAGAAAGAATCTAGCCTTTTAAGCAAAATTATTTGGTTAGGTTAAAAGAAATATCAAATAGCAAATCTTGCAAGAAACAGAAAGTACATTTTTCAGTAGCCATAGGTAACCCAACATTTACCTGTGCCCATTTAATCTAAACCTGCAACAGGTAGTCATGTTCAAGCTAGGAGAGGACTGAAAATTAACAACTCTGTATATTTACAATCCTATTCAGGCCACTAGTAGACCAGCTTGAGTATTTATATATACCAATTTAACTTAATATAGGTATTTTATTACTTTTACTAAACCTTGAGGTGCCTTGTGATATGCATATAAAGGTTGGACAAAAACTGAACACTCTTAAACAAACCTTGACTACATATACATTTTGATTTTTAAACTAGTTGACTGAACCTTATAAATTTAAGCTTACTTATATATTGTTCTTTTTACCTGTCACAACAAACCTCCTCAGACTTTTAACACTCGCATATTTTTTTTATCTGAAGAACCTTTTGAGCATTTTTTATATCCTTTTAACCCTTAATTGTGCAGATTTACTAAGTAATTAATACTTATTTCCCGTGTAACAAGATGGGACAGTTATCTCAAATACAATAGTTTGAAAAATCACAGAAATGCTCAATAAAAATTGAGCTCTTAGTTTTAAACATCACAGGACTGAACACTCTCTATATCGACTCAGGCATCCATGCTGCTTATTTTATGGCAGGAATGCAAATGGTCAATGACAAACAATTTCACACAGCAACTTTTTTTTTTTTAAACTTTTCTTCTGGGCCAAAGACTATGTCTATGAGGATTCAAGTAGCCCTGTCAGGCTTTCAGTAGCAGATTATGAAGGGCCTAAAGTCTGTCCTTCCTTCCCAGATACAATTATCAAGTAAATCATTAGCATTAGATGCAAGCCTATTCATTTAAACAGCTCCATGAAACAAATATGTTTAACTAGTTTCAAACCCAAAACTTTAGCACCTTGATGAAAACTATAAATAGAGATGAAAACCTAAATCAGAGTAAAATATGACTCTTAAGTTTGTAACAGTACTCAGAAATTCCACAGTAGTGATCTCTGTACCTAAAGACCTTGGCTGTGCTAGGATTAAAGGTGTGTGCCACCACGCCCAGCTAGGAGACTAAAAACATGAAGTACAATTTTCATGAATTTGATTTACCCAGTTCTTTGAGACCAATCCTTCTTCAACACAAACACACAGTCTGCCAGCCTGATCAGCAAGGGGGGCACAGACCCAGAGAGGTCCCTTTTCCTCCCATGAGGAGGAAGGGAGGAAGGAGAAACAGGCTCAAAAATTCTTGCAGAAACATAGCAGAGCCCCAGAAAGCTGTTCCAGACTGCTCTCCCTTGCTCCTTGGAGGCAAGAGCCTGTAATGCACCCCTGGAAGCCATGCAATACCCCACTGATCCAGATGCCAGACTCCAAAATCAGTCTCTAGCAAAGATGGAAAGGTTTCCACCTGTGCCCTCCAGAGTGCTCAGGAATTTCCCAAGCTCTAAAGACCTCCTCCCAAGGCAGACTGCTGATGCAAATTTTACTAGCCTGTAAGAAGCAGATTATCTCTGGTCCTTTGTGATAGCAACTGGGTAGATTTTTGTAAATACATGTTTTAAACAAGGTGCTGCTCATGAAGCAGCCTGCTTCTCACAGCTACTGACGGGCACCCTACTGGGTCATTAGAGACAAGGGAAGTCACCTTCCCAGATGAGCCTGCTGGAGTCCTGATCCAGAGTCTACTGTGGGGCTCTAAGTGGGTGTGAACATTAAAGTGACCCACCTCTGAGCAGTGGTCACCAGAGCAGTCAGGGTTCAAATGTGACTTGAGTCTGAAGCAAGTACAGGTGATGAGAGGTGATAAATGGCCCTTCTATGACCAAACTCCAGCCCTGTCTGATGCATCACGAAAATCTCTAACCTGCCTTTTTTTCCATCAGAGACTCAGAATAGGCTTTTCCTTTCTTCCATCAGTAAAAACAGCACAATTCCAGTCCCTTGTTCAGCCTTTCCATACCTTCTCTGCCTAGAAAACATCCACACCTCCTCCCAGTGCAGGGACAGTAAGCCCCAGCCACCTCAAACATGCACATTCATCTTGCCCACATCCCTCTTACTGGCTCCAATATGCTTGATGCATCCTTTTACTCAAAAACAACTCTCACTCACACTTAAGGCCCAGCCCACTGACCAGATGGGATTGGGAGTATGGCAGGGACCTTAAGCACCAGGGGGTCCCACTCTCTAGCCAGAGTTGTGTATATGGTATACACCCCTGTGGCCAGGAGCTGTGAGTCCCTTGGAGGACCTGCCTAATGCCAAGAACTATTTCAATGGAGACAGCTACCTGTATTTATTTTGTCTAACACCACGTTATTTACTTTAGGTGGAAAATTACCAATAGTCACATACACATGTGTAATTTTTATGTATGTGGGAATTATCAACACTCACACACATGCTTTTTTCTTTTTTTGGTCTTTTGGTCTTTTTTGAGACAGGGTTTACCTTTAGTCTCAGCTGGCCTGGAACTCGCTCTGTAGACCAGGCTGACCTTGAGCTTACAAAAACTGCCTGCATCTGCCTCCCAAGTACTGGGATTAAAGGTGTGTGCCACCACACCCGGTCCCAAGGGGCAACAAAACTGCCCCACCCAAAACAAAAGCTAGTCCAAGAATCCATTTCCAGTCCTGAATCTGGTCCACAAAGGTCTTAAAAAAATAGATAATTCCAAAGCAAGCAAGTTACATTTTGAAAGCAAACACAAACCAAAATGGGATCTTTAAACAGTCAGCTCTGAGGCTGATTTCTATAAACAACTATCACCTGATGTGAAGCATTTGAGAGACTCAGAGACAATAAATTTAGATGACTACACTATCCAAATTTTAGGCCTTTAAATGCATTTTTAAATATCAATTTTTAAACTTTGCACGTGCATATCTAGTCTGGCATGCCAAAATGAAACGATTCTGTGCACATAAAGGATTGAAACTTGAAGTGGCCAATTTTTTTGACAGAACCAACATGAGACAAACACAATAACTGAATTACAAACACACACACACACACACACACACACACACACAAACCTAGATGAATAACAAGCCACATGAATCTTTGGCACACGGTTACCATAAACACAAGACATAGATACCTCCTTAATGGCAAAAATAACATTAATATAAAATAACATAAATAACATATAAAAATAACATAAATAGATTAAGCTTACCTTCAGGGGGCCAGTCTACCCCGAAGGATGGCCACTTGGAGGAGCAATAAGTCTTCCAATGTCCCTTTTTCACCTCCACAGACAGATTATGGGCTCGTTTTTTAACCTCAGTCCAGTGGTCTAATGTCTGTCCAAGTGGAGTACTGACAGTCTGTCCCATTGTGAAAGTCACACAGAATATGAACAAAACAGAAACCAGGACCCATTTTCTGCGAGTCCTCCAACACCAAGAAACAGTTTCAGATGGCCAAGAAGACATGAAAACTCTCGATTCTATGAGAGCCCCAATGTCCGTGTCGGCACCCAGAAAGGAGGGCCCCGAGTGTCCTCGGGCCTCCCTCAGACCTCCTGGGATGTCTCCCAGGGCGACACAGTCAGTTACCTTCCTGACACATCTGTCGGTAACTCTCCCCCCTCATCCAGAATGGGGAGTTCGTTGCTCTCACGAGCACGGAACGACTGCAAACCGAAAGTAACAGATTTTTGGCGCCTCCCAGAATCAGACAGAAAAAGAATCTTACCTCCAAGAGGGTCTTGGTGATTTGAGGGTGGTCTCCGATCCCGGACAAGCCCCCAAATGAAAGACACCCCCCCCCCCCAGAAACTGGAGTGGCTCTCACTCAAATCTCGGGATAGAATGACTCCAAAAAAATCAGCCAAAGACCGTTCTTGCTGCAATTACACGAGGTTTATTCGGGAAAAAACAGTACACTGGGGTCGAACTCGTAACCCACGCAGGGGCAGAGGAGATCGACCCCCAGGGACTGGGATAGGGAACTTTTAAAAGCAGAGATCCCAAGGTATGGGGAAATGGGGGAAGGGTTGTGTAATAGAAAAAAAAATCTTATCTCAGCACGCAGGCCAGTGACACACAGGCGGGCGTGACTCAGTTAAGCACCACAAGGTATGAGGAAGCGGGGAGGGAAACCTTATCTTGACACACAGGCGGGCATGACTCAGTTAAGCACCACAGGGTATGAGGAATCAGGGAGGCCTTATAGCGTACGTGACTTGGAGGCCTTATAAGATGGCAGTACCACGGTTCCTAAAGACAGATTGCTCTTCAGCAATCTGGGAGATGGAGCACTACTAGTCTCCTCAGCTCAGTATCATTTGTGGAGCAGTACCCATCCCACCCCATCTCTGTTCACCAGCTGTTCTCAGGAACCCTATCCATGTTCCCAGAGTTTTGTCCCGCACAGTATATTCAAGGTCCATGGGAGACAGGTGTCTGAGTTTCTTCTTTCTTTGCTGAAAAGATCTGTCCTGTATGGTCCACCTCCAGCCCTCAGATTTTTCAGTTCCCACTGCCTAATGTCTGCCCAAGCATAGAAAGCAGGAGGTTGTAGCAGTAACAGTGGCCTTATCAGCTGCTCACTTCCGTGCTTTTGCCCAAGTTGCTACCACCTATTTCAGAGGTGTTGGCCCAACCATCCTTGGACTGCCCTGGCTTTCTCACACCCCTTCAGTAGTTATTTCCAAAGTTGCTTTTCTGGCCAGTTGGGGTTTTGACTTCTCTGTAGGGTTAGCTGGCAAAGAATATTATCTCTTCCCTCTCATGGGGCCACATAACATTCTGCTCTACTCCATGTTTGGAAGTAGTGAGGTGATAGAAATTGAAGGATAACAGGCACAGGGTGGCTCATTAGGGGATAGGCCTTGAGTGACAGCCTCCACCTTGATACTACTTCCTCAGAGGACTTCAAGCCAAACCAGTAGCCTTTTTGTGTGAAATATCTTCAAGGTGGGAAAGAGACCACTTGGGGCTTTGCTAGCAATAACTGACCTCAGTTTACCCTTTTGAAGGAGCAGGGACTCAGCACAGAATTCACTTTAAATGGAGCTGTAGGAGTGTCCCTCCTCTATGTGAAAAGAAAATAGTTCTGTTCTTCATTCTGACTTTTTATTTGTTTGACTTCCACTTAGTTTGAATGAGAGTAATTTTTTCTACATGGACTCAAAGAGGGTAGGAGCATTAGCTCTTATTGTTGTGTAGTGTCTGCCCTCCCCTTTGATGTCATAACCATTGAGTTCCCTGTGGGTTCATGGGCTTGGTATTGTTAGCTCTGATAGCCAGACTTCAAGGAGCCAAGGTGATCATGCAGCCAGTTCACCAGTAAATACGGTGATACCCACTTAAAATTTTGTTTACTCCTTAAAGACAGTTTATGAAGTTGGTCATAAGCTTATTTCTTCATCCTAAAAAAAAAAGAAGTAGATGTTAATATATCTGGACCAGACTAATAAAGAAGTTGCAAAAAAAAAAAAAAAAAAAAAAAAAAAAAAAAGGGTGCATAAAACCTTGGGGCAGGGGTCCTTCATTTCCAACCCAGGTCTTTAGCCTGGGAAGCGGAGCTCTTCCCATCTGGCTGTGCTCTCCCACCGGCCCAAAGACTGCTGGTCTCTGGACAGGAATTTCAGGCTGATGGCTGATGGCTGATCTTCAGCCTACACCCACTCACAATCCACTCCACAGGTTGGTGACCTGATTGGTCTCTATCCAACCCCACGATAGCTTACCAGGTTAGCAATCTGATAGACCTCCGTCCAACCCACTAGCCACCAACACTCAAAATCCAAGCCTGCTTCTGCCTGAATATGCACAAAATAATGGACCCAGGAATTCTGTGTAATGATGGTAATAGAGAATTCGATTTATTGCATGCTGCAAGTCACTTTTATAAGCAAAACGACACTGTCTACCAGAGCCAATCACAGACCTACAGTCTTTGTTGCTCTGCCTAGCATCATGTTCCTGGGCCATGTTGCTTCCTCTTGGGGAATCCCATGACTTCCACATTATGCCCTGAGGGATGCTAGCTGAAAATTAGCCCCTAATTCAAACTGGATCCTCACATAGAGGTCAGAAGAAGTTATGGATAGTTGTTAGCTGCCATGTGGGTGCTAGGAATCAACCTTGACTGCTCTGCAAGAGCAGCCAGTTCTTTTGACCACTGAGCCATCTCTAGCCCAAAACTGTGGTTTATTAGCATAGTTTAAAATAAACCTTTTTTCAGTAACAAAGGTTGTGGATTGTCTTGATTTACTGAATCCCAGTGGTAATTTCATTATGTTTATATCTATTTTTGAATGTCTGAAATTTTCATAATAAAAATAGTAAGCTATATTTTAATATTCCAGACTTGGGACCAAAGAATCACCAAACTGATAGTACCACCAGGGAAATCAGGGTTCCCTTTTGTGCTCTTTTTGTTTTGGAGTTTTTTAAGACAAGGTCTCCCTGTAGACCCAGCTGGCCTGGAACTTGGTCTGTAGACCACTGTAGACCAGGCTTGCCTGGAACTCACAGAGATCCTCTGCCTCCCGAATGCTGGGATTAAAGGCATGCACCACCACGCCCAGCCCTTTTGTGCTCTTAATCTTGTTATTAAAAGAATTTAGAAATGGACTTGCAAGAAAGCTTGAGAACAATTTTATAAGAGTTTGAGATTAAACCAAAGGGCAACTAATACATAAATCTTGGCAGCTGCTAGGAGGAGATGAAGAAGCAGAGGAAAGGGCATGCCTTTTTATTCAGAATCCAAGAAAACAGGGTACAGCAATGGAAGTGAACAAACAGCACTAGGCAGAGCAAATGCTTAATCTGTTGGCCAGCATCCAAGTGGAAATGAGACAGAAAGAAGGAAAGAGAAAAGGAAAGGGAAAGGGAAAAGTGATGTCTTTTTGGCTTAGAGCTCAGGCTTAGCAGAGCTGCTCAATGGAGGCTCTATAAGCAGATGCATTATGGGAGGAACATTCAAAAATAATGAAATTACCTCCCTTTCCATAAATAAGGACAGTTTACTATTTTTGTCCCTAAAGAAAAAGTAATTTAAACCAATCAAGCACAGAATTTCTTTTACTATTCTTGAAATCTAAAGGCTCTGGGAATTATAGGAACATGATCACATTAGGGGATAATTATTAATTATTCTTCCCATCTTCTTAAGTAGGTCTTGCAGCAAATGAACTCTTAGGGGAGAAGAGGATAGTATGCAATGTTCAAATCCTTGAAGCAGATCAGAAGGTTTTGTCTCCACCCAGAATCAGAAGTAGATTCCATTGTTTTGACCAAGAGGAAGTAGTTTTTACTCGCTGAGACACAACAAAACCATGATATCTTCCCTTTCATATGGTATTTTAAATCCTAAGGAGGGGCATTTACAGCCATCTACTTTTCTTTTGTTACCAGGGAAATGGGGGGTTAGTGTCCAAAGCCAATCTTTAGAGAAGAGTCCAGCCTTAATAGCTTCCAAGACTGCTAATCCCTGTAACAAAAGAGTTAATAATACCTGCTGTGGTTTGGGTGTGTTCCGCTTGAGTTGGTAACCTGAATTGCTCCAGGTAGCAGTGATGGGAGGTGGGACCTATCTATCAGTGGGTGTCTGGAAATGGAAGAGAAGCCTCAGGAAGGGATCAATGGCTTTCTTAGGTAAATTCTTATATTAATAAATTCTCACTCTCACAATATTGGACTAATGACTTGAAGAGTAGATGATTACAGAGAAGAGTAGTCCCTTTTACTCTTTTACATGTACCCAGTTATCTTTCCACAAGGCCTTTACCAGAAGCTGAGCAGGTGCTGGCAACACATTCTTTGAACTCCCACCCTCCAGAAACATGAGCTAAGTAACCTTCTCTCTCATAAATTACATTGTCTGGAGCATTCTGTTATAGCAATAGAAAATGGACTAGGACAGTCCAAAAATAACTTAGATATAGACAGGATTCGAAGATTGTGTCATCTTTATCCCATAGGAAAAGACATGGAGAACACACCTTGCATTGGCCCAGTGCCCTTGCTAGCCATGAATCAGCTGCCCCTCCAGAAACTGGCACAGTGGGTGCCTACAGAAGTAGAACCTTTACCCAGGTAATCTTTCTCTGCAGATGGGAAAATTGTAAAACTATGGCCACAAATTGCCAAGTGCTAGTCTCAGACATTC
The DNA here is from genome assembly GCA_009823505.1 of Rhizomys pruinosus. Taxonomy (NCBI): domain Eukaryota; kingdom Metazoa; phylum Chordata; class Mammalia; order Rodentia; family Spalacidae; genus Rhizomys; species Rhizomys pruinosus. The sequence goes on along the minus strand of VZQC01012735.1, from coordinate 2,156,892 downwards.
GCCACTATAGCAGACTAAATATTCTCCTTCCTGAGTGGTCATTTCCTGAGTGTGATCATTTTATGATCTTGGTTGTCAACTTGACACACTTGAGAAGAGGGAGCCTCAGTGAAGGAATTTCCTCAATCAAACTGGCCTGTGGGCATGTCTTTAGAGAATTTTCTTGACTGCTAATTGATGTGGGAGGGTCAAGTTCATTGTGGACATTGCTATCCTTGGGGGCAAGGGGAGGCTGGGCTGTATAAGAAAGGCAACTGAGAAGGCCAGGGGAAGCAAGTTGATAAGCAGACACCTCCACTGGTGTCTGCTACAAGCTCCTGTCCTGAGTTCCTACCTTGGCTTCCCTCAATGATGGACTGTATCCTATAAGTTGAAATGAACTCTTTCCTCCCCCAAGTTGGCTTTGGTTAGTGTTTAATCAGAGCAACAGAACACAAAATAGAACAATGAGTTTATAGACACTTAAAATTCTATCAAGATAAGCCGGGTGTGGTGGCACATGCCTTTAATCCTAGCACTCAGGAGGCAGAGGCAGGAGGGTCTTTGTGAGTTCAAGGCCAGCCTGGTCTACAGAGTGAGTTCCAGGACAGCTGGGGATACAGGGAGACCCTGCCTCAAAGACAAAAAAAAAAATTCTATCAAGATATACACTTAAGATTTGTTTATTTTATCATATGTGTTTGCTAGGGCTGCCAAAGCAAAATTTATACAATTTTGGAAGCTTAAGTCTAAAATCAAGGTATCCTAAGGTTTTGCTTCTCAGGACTGACTGCCTTCTTACTGTGTATGTACATGTACTCCTCTGGCCCCTACTGATACAGACTCCTAGCCTCTCTTGTCTATCTACAAGGAGAGTAGTCAGATTGGATTAGGGTCCCACTTTATAGACCTCATTTCTATAAAAGCACTATTGCCAAATATAGTCATACTGGAGATTAGAACTTCAACATATGAATAGAAGGGGAGCATGCCAGCCCAAAACATCATTTATATGGTACACTTCAGCAATAAAGAAGAAAAGCAAAAGATCCAGGAACTATGGACATTTAAATATAACAGAAAGGCATATTTGGTATTAATACACCCCTTTTTTTCTTAAATGGAGGAAATTTTGTTAAGGAGAAGTGTGCAAGAGCATTAGAAGCCTATGAAAAAGAAAGCAGATGGGAAGGCAACAGAGGAAGGTAGGCAGGAAGGGCAGAGTTGGAAGCGAAGACCAGCTTTTTCTCCCTGGGAGAAGCCAGACTTCCTTGTTCTGGGACTCAGTAGTGTTCTTCCAGCAACAGAAGGAGGGGGTAGAGGAAAGCTGAAAAGTGGCCATGGGTGTGAGCCCAGGAGATGGGCACAGAAGAGTAAATCCAAAAAGATATGAAGAGGAGACCGGTATGAGGGAGAAGGGAGAAGCCAGGAAGGGAGGAAAGAAGGATGCATATGGTGTGTAAGAGGCAAATAGATGGCTTGATGTTGTGTTCTGCCTGAGTCTCTGTGCCTGCTCAGCCACTGAAGAGCGTCATAGCAATGAGGAAATCACTAATGCCTCCACCTCTTGTTCTGCCACATGTAGTAAAGGATAGTACTTACATTGTGTGGTCATTTTCAGAACCAGTGAAGCTAATACAGGTACAACCTGGGATATGTTGGCAAGGCTACATAAAATTTGTTATGTACCATGCATGCCTAGGACTTAGGTCTGAGATCCAAGGTCTAAGCAAAAAGTGAGAATGGGAAGGTACAGTGAGAAGAAATGCTAGCTTCTTACCATGCTTGCTTCTCTGAGGGCCTTAGGTGTGCGTAGTGATGCCCAACTTAACAGCAACTTGGCACAGATCACCACATTTATTTGTACCAGGAGGTAATCTGTAGTTCTTGTGTGATTTTTCTTAAGCCTAGTTATCTGCCAACATTGGCCTAGTGTCCCATCTAGGAAATGCTCATGCCCTGCTTTCCCATGATAAGGCTAAACAAGAAATCTGCAGCCCTCAGATGTCATTTTCTACATAGATTCATCTGCTAGTTATTTTATCATCGAAAGACCAAAGAAAATAAAATCTAAAAAAAAAAAGAAAAAAAAAAGAAAATCTACTGAAGAACTTTTTATTCCCCTCCACTTCACCATGCTGCAGGTTCATAGGCCATACCAATGCTTCAGGAGGATCATCTCAAATATGAGAGTGCAGGTCCTTTGCTAACTTTTACATAGGTACATTTTATATACCCGTAGACACCACCACACAGAAACCAGAACTGGAAATGCGAAGCTACTATTTGCTGTGTGCCCTAATAACATTTCTTAACAATGAATTGCATAGCATCACCCATTTAAACACATCACAAATAGTAGGATTACCCAAAGTCTGAGGAATGTTTTCTTGGCATAGATTTTTATGGCTTTTATTTATTTATTTTGTCATAGAAGGAATGCCAAGCTTGTGGCTTTGCCCAGAACAACCAGGAAACAGGATGTGGTTCATCAGTTCTGGAGTCCTGGTGAGTCAGCTAGGGAGACAAATGTTTCCATGGTGATATTCCTGATTCATTCTGTTTGATACCTCCTCCCCTCCTTATGCCCATGAGGATTAGTGGCATGGCATTAGCACTGATGATCATAACTAGAGCTGCCTGAGAATGGGGTAACCCAACCTCAGCACTTGGGAGGACACAGGAAGAAACCCAGCCACTATGTTGAAGAAGAAAATATTGAACTACACAAAAAAGAAATTCATTTCTTCTCCTTTGTGGAACAGTGCTCCTGCTGCGGACAACTGCTCTGGACTCCCCTCTGGGAATGCTCTTAGTGTTGAGTGCATGGGGGCAAAGAAAAGTAATGCAGAGAAGAGAATCACTTAAGGCCAAGGAAGCAGGATGGGAGCGTCCAGGCTTAAAGTCTTCTCAGATGGATTATTTTCATTGTTTATTTGAATACTTTAAAATATTCCTTGGGAAATCCTATTAAGGAATTCATCATTTTCCAAGTGCAACTTACCTTTTACTATAGCTTTGAGGTACACTTTGGTTCCCTCAGAGGAAACTGCAATGTTCTCACACTGTACTACATCTTATTCTTGTGTTCAGAGTAGCAACATCTTATTCTTGTGTACAGAGATGGGGGACATTGTACAACTGAGAGAGTTAAACTTTGGAGCCTATAATCTGACTCAGATGCCAGCTGGGGGCAAATTATAGACACAAGGAGAGACTACTATGATTTCCTGGATCACGGTGCCTTTACTCCCAAGCTCACAGAGGATTGTGCCTAGTTCTTTATCTAGCTATTTACCTGATAAGCAATATTAAGCTTCAAGATTCCATGGAACACAACCTTCATCTTTACATCTAGGCATTTCCAGTCCCACCACCTATACATGCAAACACTGCCCCAGACCCTGCCTTACACACCACCCGCCCCATTAGTATGTGACTATTGATGGAGTGGATTTGATCAACAAGATAGAGCCTTGAATGAGGCAATTAAGCAATTGAATATGAAGTTCAGAAATCCATAGTCAAATTGCAATGATTTTTAAAGCTGTGTAACACTGTTTTGGTCTTTTAAATGTTCAGACAAGTGGACTTGACACAAATACAATAAAGCCTGAGAGGCAGTAGATGAAAAAAAAATGTTTTTAAAAAATCAAGAGACTCTCAAAGCCGTTGGACTATTCAGGCTGATTGAATGATGCCTGGAGTATGCTGATGGCCAGAACCACCACAGCCCTTCTTAATCCATCAAATATCTATTAAGCACCTACCTTAGTAGCTATTTGCTCCATTTGTAGCACCGTCCTTAGTGCTTATGCAGATTAACTTATTTAATCTCTTAAAAGAGGTAAACACTATTATTAAAATACCTATTATTTTAGACAAATAAACTGAAGTAGAAGTAACTGAATAACTTTCACAAGGACAGTAGGGAGGGGAACTATAAAATGAACCAAATACTCTGTCCCCAGATCACAAGTTCCTAACTACTGTGAGCTAATGTCAATCCCTGGCTGGGAATTGCACAAGTGACAATTCCCAGGGAATACATCCATTTTCTGTTTTCTTAAAACTGAGATATGAAGGGGAGATATGCTGAACAGCACTAGAATCCCAAGTGATAGGAGCTATAAGAGCCAGGAAAGAACTAGTAAAAGATGAACACAAACCATGGGGCTAGTCAAGGAATATGAACAGCAAAGAGGTAGGTACCAGTGTCCCACTGACCTTGTTTCCTAATGGCCTTTGATAATGAAGTAGGAAGGGCTTAGCCAGACACACTGAGTCATTTTCAGGACAGATACTTTCCAAGTAATTCCCAAGGTCAGCCAATGAACTTTGAGAGACATGCCTCTGAGAAGTGTGTTCCAGGGCAGAAAGTTGGCTTTGACTACTCAGGAAGTGCCAACCAGGTAGAACCTGTCAACATGGACTTTGGGAGGGACAGTATTTCCATTAAGACAAAAGTATAGCCCTGAATATTATGGAGACCAGGACAGTCAACTGTGGAGACTGGTAATGTCTGGTAGGATCCTAGTCAGTGCCTTGGACATGAGAAACTGTAGGCACTGGGCATATTCTAAGAAAATCCCCCTAGTCAGCCTGAATCCTGACCATTCATTCAACTTTTTTATTATGACCATAATGTTTAGCATATACTGAGGACTTTCTATACACACATTCTAGTGTAAGATGGGGGAGACTATATTATTATTATTATTATTATTATTATTATTTAAGGAAAGTCAAATGTTTCTTCTGGAATTTGAATATTTGGGTCTGCTGAAATAAATGAGCAATAGAGTAATAGGAGAAAAGCTATAACAAGTTTATTTGATCAATTTTTATGTTTAGGTTTGATGAAGCAGGGGCATCTGGACAAAAAATATAACTAGACCAAAAGAAAAAAGGTATGATCTAATAGTAACAGGTGGGGCTGAAAACCCAGCAAATCCTCATTGTTCAGCTTCTTCTAAGCTTCTCTCTGCAACCTTCCTTCCATCTGGGTATAAGCAGAACTCATTCTGGAATGGAGAGTCTTGTCAGAGAATTTATTTATGGGCTAACTCTTAGCCAAAAGACAGGGGAACATTATACTAGTATTTTGAGGGTTTATGGCTGGCTATCAGGGAAAATGGTACTGATTTCTATAATTTGCCACTTGGAAGAGAAATTCTACTTTCTATGGTTTTCCTCAGAAAGAAAAAAGGTGAAAGAGACAGGAGGACAGGAGAAAATGAGGCAATAGCTTTGCTTCTGGGCCTTCACATAGGGAGGATGATTTTCTAAGACCCAAACATTACTATACTGACTAAAGTTAGGACATGGCAGAGCTGGGCTTGGCACCTAGCCAAGTCGTTCCAAAGCCAGGTCTTAAGTAACTATGGTTTATCTCCACAATGCTTGCAGGTGTTTGCGTATGAGGCAATGTTAATGCCAGTTCACAGGAGGAACTAATGACTCATTAAGTCTAAATGGAGACCTTGGACCTGGATTTTTGTACAACCCCTAGAATAAAAATGTCAACCAGATGCCACTATTGCCAGTGTAGAAAGACTGAGAGTCAGCTCTGCAGGAACATTTTAGGAAGCCTGGAGTGAATGTAAGATTTTTTTTTGCCTTTGAAGTTTTTTGTCCTTATGAACGTCAAGTACGAGGTGATTGGTTCCTTTCATACCACTTTCATCATGGCATAAAGTGTCAAGACAGGTCAAAGGGAGATCTGGAGTAATGTCAGGACAGTGAGTCACCAAAAGAATCGAGAGGATGGTAGAGTGCCAGCCTGCATACGCAAAGCTCTGAGTTCAACGCCCAGTACCGCACAGTCCTATGCTGGGTTTTTGAGTGCTTGACACTTGATTTTGTATGGGTCTTGTGCATGCTGATACCACTGACATAGATTCATATGAACAAGCTCCCAGGAGCCTGTATGACTGTATTTCTTTATAGTCAGGCACCTCCTCCTTGGCTCCTACAATCTTTCAGCCCCCTCTCTTGCAGTGATCCCTGAGCCCTGGGTGGATAGAGTTTAATACAGGAGTCCTTTCTTTCCAAGGACCCATACTCTGCGGATTCTTATTCTCTACGCTTTGGCCATTTGTGGTCTCTTGTGTTCCTGGCCCTCCGTTGCATGAGGGAGCTTCATTGATGAGAACTCAGAGATGCATTAGGATTCCCTTTACCCCTTGGCCTATTTTCCATGAGCCTTAGGTGTAGAGGATGCATTGGAGATGTGTCACTTAGGCTTGGGTAATTTACAATCTCTGTGTATGACCAGTTTTGGAATTCTGAAATAGTCTCCATGTATTGAAAAAGAAAGCTTCTTTGATGAGTGGTGACTGGAATACTTGTGTGTAAATATAAGGATCCATATTTTTCACATACTAAGAAATTACATTTGTCAAGGTCTGAGATCCATAACCTCTCTCTCCATGTGTATTTGGCTGTATTTACAGTACCACACATGAGTTTCCTCCCAGTGAGTGGGTTCTAAGTCCAATTAGGTAGCTATTGATTACCCCCAAGATAAAAGTGCCTCTACTACACCAATTTCATTTGCTGTTCGGGTCATTAATGTAGTTATTAGGCCTTAAAGCTGTGGTTGGACCATAGATTGATGTTTTCCTTTAGAAACTAACATAGTGCTCTCCAAAGCTAAGAGAGCTATCCATCTGGGGAGGTGGTTTCCGGGGAAGTTCCAACACCATTGCTCCAAATCCTGTGTCCAGATATGTCCTGTCTTCAGCAGTAGGCACTGGAGAGAAGGCTCAGCAGTTAGAGCACTGGCTCCTCTTGCACAAGACCCAGGTTTGATTCCTAGCATCCACATGTCAGCAAGCAACTGGATCCCAGTTTCAGGTGATCCATCGTTCTCTTCTGACCTCCTTGGGCATTGCATGACATGGTGCACTTACACACATGCAGGCAATACACTCATACATATAAAATAAAATAAGTAAAATATTTTTTTAAATTAGGACAAAAGAGCCTCATATGTGACCCACAAACTTTAGCACTTTCTAGAATGTCCTACACTTTCCTAGCTGTCTTGCTTCATGCCCCCTCCCCTTGACCATCAGTGGTTTCATTCTCCTAAAACAGAACAAAAAAATTAAATAAATAAATATGTGATAACATATGTGGGCATCATAGAAAGGATATATTTTTCTAGTTTCTACTGTGGAAAGGCATGTTGGGCATGCCCTGAGCTTCACGTTTATATTTGACTACAATTACTGTGTATTTTATCTATTAGTCTAACTTGCACCATTGCTAGGATTGCTAAATATTGGTAGAAGAGAGGTTAACATTCTTTATAAAATTTGGCAATACTTAAATAAACATCTTTGCAATTCTAGGCATGATCTATTCAACTGCACTATTTCTTTTTGTTTAACCTAAAGTTCATTCAAATAATGTAGTTAGACCTTTGAAAATCCATATCCGAATATGTTTCAAGTCAAATTTCCAAGCCTAGCTCCTTCACTGTTAACATGGACAAAGAGGTGTAAAAATATATAAATTGTTCTTTTAATAAGAGGATGTATTCATAAACTGTGTAGTGACCTAAGTGGTATTTTGAGGAACTATGAAGGAGGAATTTCCTTCCCTGTCTACAAAGTTCTAACTACTTAAGAGCCATTGCCTCTGGCTTCTGTATTTCCGGCTGCCCTAATAAGGATTTTCCCTCCTGTCCTTTATCCTTGCATCCCCTGTCATTGTCTTTACTTTTCTGAGTTTTGGGGGGTTGAGGATTGTTTTTTGTTTTTGGCTTTGGGCTTTTCCCCCCATGGTATCTGCTTGGTTTGGAATCTCTTTTCGGTTGCTTTTATTCCTCTTTGTACAAAATGTTGTCTTGTCTTCTCAGTATTTCAAAAGGTCTCCCCAGTGACTTCAATTTGAAGAAAGCTGCAGGGTCGGAGCTCAGTGGAAAGCTTAGAATGACAACGAAATCCCTGAACAGGGACTGCTCATTCTGAATAGGGAAACCTAAAAGCAAAAATCTGTCAGCAGCTAGGAATGATCGCCCAGACAACAATCACGGAAATGCAAAGGAAATCGTAAACATACACCAAAAAGAGTCTTTCTAGAAAGAATTCCCAAGTTAAATAGGTGCCAAGGTAGAAACCCGGAAAAGGCCAGCTTCATGGAATGTGGATTATCAACCACAGATAGCTTGATGGAGTAGGAGTTTGATTTATTCAAGAATTATCACCCTAAGAACCCAAGGATGCAGCAAGAAGTTGCAAGTCGAGCTAATGCCTCTTCGCTGCTGCTTCCTTTTTGATTGCTTATTGGTTTTGTTTTTCAGCAATGAGACTTTATTCAGTCCCAAGTCTGTATTCCAGCCTGTCTGCCCTTCTTTCTTGGCCCACAAGCCCACAGCATCGGCTTTCTGTTCCTAGGACCCCTCTGTATTTGTCCCTCTGTGCTCTGACCCCCAGTTCTCCTCCATTTCCCGCTCAGTCCTGCCTGTCACCCTCACTTATTTTCTCCTCCTTTCTCTTGTTTGTATCCATTGCAGATTCCAAATCTTAAATGTATTTATATACGTGCTGCTGAGTGGACTTAAGAAAAAAACCAGCCGGGCGTGGTGGCACACGCCTTTAATCCTAGCACTTGGGAGGCAGAGGCAGGTGGATCTTTGTGAGTTCAAGGCCAGCCTGGTCTACAGAGTGAGTTCCAGGACAGCTGGGGCTACAGGGAGACCCTGTCTTGAAAAGACACAAAAAAACAAAAAAAAAAAAAAAAAAGAAAAAAACCATGTGGCTACTGCTGCTGAAAAAAAAAATTCAGCTTCATTTCTTCTGCTGGATGCCCCTTCCCGATTCCTGGTAGAAGAGTAGGGAAGAGAATGAGGTCCAAAATAGCATACAAAAGAGACCAGACTAAAACCCTCTTTGTCAGGGCTGATCTGTAACAGAACGTGCTCAGCAAGCTGTATGTGTGCAAATGACTTCTAAAGGTCCCAGCGTTGGGAGGGGCCTCAGCACCCCGGGCTTCTAACCTTTTCTCCGACTCCAGCCCCGCCCTTCCGTGGAAGTGGTCTTTCTGAATAAAGTGCCTCTGCTTTTACCACTGTCCACGTGCTCTCTCCAATTTCTTGTTCCAGGACGCAAGAACCTGGAATTCTCAGTGTTGGATAGCTTTAGTTGTCACCTTGACAGACTTGGATTGATGGAACCTTAGCTGGGGAATCACCTCGCCTGGACTGGTCTGTGGCCATGTCTGTGAGGAATCTGCCAATGGTTGAGTGATGTGGGAGGGCCCAGCCCAGCATTCCTCCACAACCTGTGTTTCAGCTTGTTCTAGTTTGTCTTCCATTGCTGTGACAAAACACTCTGACCAACACCAACTCGGGGAGGAAAGGGTTTATTCAGCTCACATCTCCTGGGTCACAGTTCATCACTCAGGGAGACCAAGGCAGGAACTCAGGGCAGGAACCTGGAGGCAGGAGCTGAAGCACAGGCCATGGAGGAGTGCTGTTCACTGGCTTGCTCCCCTGGCTCATGCCCAGCCTGCCTTCTTATATGGTACACAACAACCTGCCCAGGGTGGCACCACTCATTTTGGGCTGGATCCTCCCATACTGCTCTACCATCAAGACAATACTCCACAGATGTGGCCACAGGCCAATCCAATGGAGCCAATTCCCAAATTGAGGCTCCCTCAACCCAGGTGTGTCAAGTTGACACTAAAGCTATCCAGCATACAGCTCTTGCCTCCAAGTTCCTGTCCTGAGTTCTTACTTTGAGCTCCCTCAATGATGAACTGTGAGTGACCTGGGAGATATAAGCCAAATGAACTTTCCTCTCCAAATTGGTATTGGTCAGAGTGTGTTGTCACAGCAACTGAAGGCAAACTAGAACAGAAATTGGCACCAGCTAATGGGCTATTGCTGTGACAGACCTGACCCAGTTGTTTTATGGAGGATTGTGGGGGAATTTGGAACTTTGGATTGGAAAAGCGTTGAGTATTTAGAGGTTAGTGAACTGTTGCTGTTGAGCTTAGAACAGTTCTGCTGAAAGAGGTGCTGACAATGGAAGCCTGATTTTTGAATCAGGCTTTGAAGTTTCAAAGAGAAGTAAAGATTATCAGAGCTGTTTGTGTGATATTTTGAACTGGCAATCTGTGATTTCTGGTCAGCTGGGGCTAAAGAATCAGCTGTGATTAAGAATTGGCCAGAACTAGTGAAGTGAAACCATTGCTTTACTGGGACAATTGGTGCTTGTTAGCTGGGGCTGAAAACTCATATGTGAGTAACAAGAGACCAGCATCACTGTGACAAAATCTTCTGGGACACATTTCCTCAGGGTCAGCACACACAAGCTGTGGTCCGGAGGGAGCCCAAGCCTCCATCTCGAGCTGGAAGCAGGACTTCGTAATGTGTGAGAATCTCCTACACGGCTCTGCTGTTAAAAGCATGAAGGGCTCACAGACAACAATCGAGGCTTGGCATCCTGAGAGGCCAGGAAAGACCAATGGTGAATGCAGTGAAAACCCGCAGTACTGAAGGAGTCGTGGGGAGAATCTGAGGCTTTGCACCCTGAGAGGCCAGAAGAGCTCATTGGTGAAGGTGCAGCCTTAGTTTAGGTGGAGACCTCCAGATGTGGGGAGATGCCAGCTCCATGAGATGACCACAAAGGACAGTAGCAGGTGTGGAATGGAGCTGGCCTGGGCCTGCGAGACGATCTGTGTGTGTTGTGGATGGCAGGAACAGAGAAGGGGAGCTGCCAAAACTCTTTGGACTCCAGAAGATTGTGAGTGAATCCCAGACGTCCACCCTTGAGCTATTTTGCTGGACTTTGGTTTTGCTTAACTGTACCTAATTCTTCTCTTTTGAAATAAGGCAGTACTTGTTTCATATTTTAGGAGCTCGCAGTTAAAAGACTTTTAAAAGAGACTTTGAACTTTTAAAAGTATTTGGGTTTTTAAAATTTTTTTTTAAGCCGGGCGTGGTGGCGCACGCCTTTAATCCTAGCACTTAAGAGGCAGAGGCAGGCGGATCTTTGTGAGGTCAAGGCCAGCCTGGTCTACAGAGTTGGTTCCAGGACAGCTGGGGCTACAGGGAAACCCTGTCTCAAAAAGACCCCCCCCAAAAAAAATATACATTTTTTTATTTTATTTATTTCTGTATGTGTATGAATGTACTGTCTGCATGCAGGTCTATGCACCCATGTCATGCACTGCCGCGGAGGTCAGAAGAGGGCATCAGATTCCCCTGGAACTAGAGTTCTCCTGGAAATGGAGTTTCAGGCAGTTCTCTGCCGCCATGTGGGTTCTGGGGATCGAACCCAGGTCCTCTGTAAGAGTGGTCGGCACTTTTAACCGCTAGGCCATCTCTCCAGCCCCCAGTATTTGGGGTTTTTTTAAAGGACTGTGGGACTTTTAAAGTTGTACTATTTTATGCCGGGCGTGGTGGCACACGCCTTTTATCCTAGCACTTGGGAGGCAGAGGCAGACGGATCTTTGTGAGTTCAAGGCCAGCCTGGTCTACAGAGTGAGTTCCAGGACAGCTGGGGCTACAGGGAGACCCTGTCTCAAAAAGACAACAAAAAAAAAATTGTACTGTTTTATGTTGTACTATTATATTAACATGCCATGAAGATAAGAAAAAGAAACCTTGTAGTTTAATAGAGATGTATTTGTGTGTCAAGCTGACAAGGGGTCTATTGTGCTGGATGGGTTTACTTGTTAACTTAACACACCTCCATGGCCTGTGCTTCAGCTCCTGCTTCTAGGTTCTTGCCCTGAGTTCTTACCTTGGGCTCCCTCAGTGATGAGCTGTGACACAAACCCTTTCCTCTCGAAGTTGGTATTGGTCAGAATGTTTTGTCACAACAATTGAAGGCAAACTAGAACACTGAGTGAGTACTAACCAGATCCAGACATTGGCCTATACCACCTCCTTCTTTGCAATTCCACTGTGTCCCTCTTTGAACTCTGGGCTTTGCTTGGAAATGTCTTGTCTGGCTTCACCAAGCTCTGCAATCACTTTGTCCATGCTCTGTTAGTTTGGCCAGCATATGCCTTTGTATAAAGAAAAGCAAAGCTCTAAACTAGAAATTACCTGTCTTAGAAATTACAAAGGACATTTTCTCCTTTCTAGCAAGTCTTGGTGAGAAAGTCACCTTAGCACTTTCTATCTGACCGCCTACTGCCTTCTTCCCTTAGATTACATTACCATGCTACTTTCTCTTATTTTAGCAGGAAAAAGAAAGTCTCTGAAACTACCTTTTCTGCTTCCTTCTTCCTTTCATTAAGAATAGCTTTCAGACTGTACAAGCCAGAGGACCAGGATTCCTGCTTCTGGATAGTGTCTTCCTGAGGTTAGAGGAAAGCTCCACCCCTGAAATATTAACAATGTGGTTGCCTAAGTAAGGCATACATAATGACAACACCAGTTGACAGGCCAAGGTAGATGGGGAAATTTCACAGGGCCCTACTTCTAGCTGAAGAGCTACAGCAGTCAATAACTATTGCTGAGAGAGGAAGAATCAATTTCCTCCAGAGATTAGAGAGCTTGCTGGTAGATTAACTAATCCCAAGTGGTCATCCCTAAACACATGAACACTACTAAATGGACTCATTGGGTTTTGGGGGACACAGGAGGAGTGGGAAAGAGGAAAGGAAGGGGTGGAAATTATGTAAATGTTCATGTATGAAATTCTAAAAAATTTATAAATTTAAATTTTTAAGATTTTATTTATTTGTATTTTATGTGTATGAGTATATTGCCTGCATGTTTATAAGTGCACCCCTGTTGAGCAATACGTGAAGGTCAGAAGACAGCACCAGTTCCCCTGGAACTGGAGCTAAGGACAGTTGTTAGCCACCACGTGGAAGCTGGGAATAGAACCTGGGTCCTGTACAAGAGCAGCCAGTGCTCTTAGCCACTGACCTATCTCTCCAACCCCAATAATAATAACATTTTTAAAAGAATAAAAACATTCTAAAAGGTGTGGTGGCATTGACTCTTAATGCCAGTACCTGGGAGGCAGAGACAGGCAGATCTAGTTCATGTGTCTCCCTTGGTTTTTATACATTAGATTTTCCAATTTCTAGCATATGAAAGCAGCTCTCCGAGTTCTTGTGTACCTGAAACATTGCCCTGCCCCCTCATCTTTGGCTAGCAGACGATCTGTGTGCAGTATTCGCTCTAGATTTCTGGAGACAGTGTTCTCTGAAGTATCTGGTGTTATTATTGAGAATCTTGATAGTATTCTAAATATTGTTCATTGCTGTGCTGAGTGTGAAAGTTGGATTTATAGAAATAAATTCTAAAAACTTTATTGACTGTTATTGTGTTTATTTATGATGTGGGTGTGAGCGTGTTTTGGTGAGTGTGGGCTCATGTGTGCAACTGCACAGAGGTCAGAGGAAAATGTGAGGGAGTCAGTTCTTGCCTCCTCCTTCAATGAGGCAGGGCAACTGTTGATGTTATGACATGCTTCATATCCCAAATAGTTTCTGAGCACCTCTGTCTTCACCTCCCCTTGTGCCTAAGGAGTGCTAGCTAGCAACTCTTTTGTGTTATTGCTGGGGTTTTTGTTTTCATTTTAACATGAGGTCTAGCGATCAAACTCAGTTGTCAGGCTTGAATAACAAGCACTTTTACCCACTGAGCTGTCTTGCCAGCCCTAAATTTTTTTTTAAATATCTGGAAAAGCTACATGAATAGTGGAAGTTTTTCTCAAGCCATTTGAAAATAAGTTGACATGAAGCCCCAACTCCCATACCACAGATATAGCTACTATAAAGACAGTAATCTGACCCCCAACTAGTAAAATGTAGCCATCAAAATCAGAACACTCACATGGGCACCGTATTCTTGTTTATTTAACTCTATCCTGCTCAAGTCTGGCTAATGGTTGCAAGAATGCTTTATTTCAAAATTCTACTCAGAACCACTCCTGGTCGATCACTCCAGCCTTCAGTCTGGAATCATTCTTCATTTCCCCCTTGACTTTAATCACCTTGACAGTTCTGTGGAGGTCAGTCATTTTGTAAGCTTTCCCTTTGGGTGTCTGATGTTTAAATCTGATTAGATTAGATTCAATGTATATTTCTTGGCAGGATGAACAGAAAAGTCATGCAATATCTTTCCATCATAATAGTTTTATTTCTTTCTTAGTTTTTTGAGACAGGGTCTCACTATGTAACTCTGGTTAGCCTGGAAGTCACTATGTAGACCAGGCTGGCCTTTAACCCACAGAGATCCACCTGCCTCTGCCTCCTGACTGCTGGGATTAAATGCATGTCTACTACACCCAGCTCCATAATAGTTTTCTAATGCCCTTCTCTGCTCTTTTACTTTTAAACTTTTCTTGGTCATTACCCTAAAAGTGCAACTCAGGTAAGTAACATGAAATTTGGAACACCAGATTTTACACAGTCTAACAGTCCTTGCCACTATCAGATTATTTAGATAATTTGAATAATGTAATTACTGATACAGTGGCATTTTAGTCTATAATCTGGCTTATGTTCTAAATTATGTGTTTGACTGTTTTCAGATTTATTTTATTTTAATGATGTGTATTTGTGTGTGCCTTGCACATAAGTGCAGGTGTCTGTGGAGGCCAGAGGTCTTGATTAACTTTGGAGTTGGAGTTACTGGCAGTTGTGAGCTCCCTTACCTGTAGGCTGGGAACCAAACTCAGATCCTCTGAAAGAGCAGTATATGCTCTTAATCACTGAGCCACCTCTCAAGCCCATGTACGGATGCACTTCACCTCTACTCACTGCCTACATGGATCTGAGAAAGTATTTAAAATTCTACTCACAGACACACAGACACACCAATAAACACACACACACACACATACATACACACATACAAACTGAAATTAGGTCACAAAAATTTTTAGACTGGGAAACCATGAAGCATGAGACCACAGTCACTTGGTCATTTTGATCCAAAATGGCAGACATTTGCAGACTTCCACGTGTTGTAAAGATAAGTAATCTCAGTAAAACAGCATCAAACTAGCACATGTACTTTTCTGAAAATGTTCTATCTAATGTAGAATTCTAGGTTGAATTTTTTGTTTGTTTGCTTAAGTTTTAGTTTTTTGAGACAGGGTCTCCCTGTAACCCTAGCTAGCCTAGAAGTCTCTATATAGAACAAGCTGGCCTCAATCTCACAGAAATTTGTCTGTGTCTTCCTTCTAAGTGCCTGGATCTTCCAACTCCCAAGAGCTGGAATTAAAGGCACGTACCACCATACCTGCCTAAGAGTATTTTTAAAGCATTTTTTTATAACCTGAGTGATAAGACACCGTGACTAAGGGAATTTGTAGAAAGAAGAGTTTACTTGAGCTTACAGTTCTGAGGCTCACAGTCCATAATGGTGAGGAAGGCATTGCAGCAGAGGTGACTGAGCAGAAGAAGCAAGCCCAGGGATCACATCTTCAAGCAGGCACAAGAAGCAGAGAGAGACTGAAAAATCTGAGAAGGTTAAAGAATGTTCAAAGCCGGCACCCAGTGACACGCTTTCTCCAGCATGCCCACTCCTCCTGGTTCCCATGATCCTCCCCAAAATGTGCCACAATCTGGGGACCAAGTGTCCAAATACTGGGAGGCTACAAGGGACCCCTCGTTCAGTCGCCACACTGAGCTGATTGGTTTTGAGGGTCTGGGGTTGTTTCTCTCTTTGTTTTTTAGAATCCGTGGTCATTGTCTTGCACCTTTTTTTCTCTCTCATTGGTCAGGTGTTATTTTCATTACATTCAATCTAAAATATTTTCCAATATTCTTTGTGATTTCATCTTTGACTGGTATGTTATTTAGCGTCACTTATTTAATTTCCAAATATTTCAGAGAATTCTAGACATCTTGTTTGTTTGTAATTTAAGTCTATTATTGGCCAGAGCTTATACGCAGCAATTCTGCAGTCTTCTGAAATTTATTTAGACATGTGTTAGTGCTCAGCACATCAGTGATACTGGTGGATATTCTGTAATTCCTGGGAGTACTTTATCTGAGTAGCTGAATCAGTTTCAGTGAGACAGGCTATCTCAACAAAATAAAGTTGAGCCGGGCATGGTGGTGCGCGCCTGTAATCTCAGCAATTGGTAGGCAGAGGCACATGTATCTCTGTGAGCTCCAGGCCAGCCTGGTCTACATAGTGAGTTCCAGGACATCTGGGGATACAGGGAGACCCTGTCTCAAAAGAGAGATAGAGAGAGAGAGAGAGAGAGAGAGAGAGAGAGAGAGAGAGAGAGAGATTCTTAGTCTGATTTGGGAAATTGTAAGTTGCTAACTGTTTTCAACTGGAGTCATGAGGATTTTTGTTCATGCTTCCTTTCCTGCCTGCATTTCTACATAACTACTTTTAGGTTTGAATTCCTTGCTTGCCTTTTTAAATATATGTCTTCACACTATACTCAGTGCCTATGAAGGAATAGCAGTATATAGGGTATCAGTGAGGTAGCCACATGTAGGCCTCTATCTCCTTCAGCATCAGGGACCTAAACAAGAACAGGCCCCTGTCTCCAAGAGCATCACTGAGGTAGGCACGACCAGACCTCTCTCTATAGCAACAGAAAAGGAGCTGAGTGAGAGCAGGCCTCTTCCCCTTGCCACAGCCCAGAGCTCAGCACAACTAGAACCAGGCCTCTGGTTCCAGTAGATCTGAACAGTACCCTATGGTTGAGACTTGGAGGCATGTAGGATTCTGTGACACTGCCAAAGCAGGCTTCTGTGCCAGCAGATCCAGAGAATATCTGGGACTAGATTCTTGTCTCTGGAGGAACCTAGAAGCACCATGTGACCAGGCCACCCACCCTGGTGGGCTCAGAGATCAGTGTGGGGCCTGAACCTTGGCTCCAGTGTGCCCAGGGTCTCCTGAGAGACTAGGGGCTGGCTCCAGTGGTCTCCTAAGGACAGTGTGGGTGTGGGTTTGGACTTTTGGAGTTTGGGGAGTCACAGCAGGACTGATGGTTTGTAAGGCTCTCATCTTGGAAGTTACCTCCGGCCTGTGGCTTTAACTACAGCCCCAGGTTAGCACATAGGCATTGATGAGTGTGACATTGGTAGTGTCCTGCCCTAGAGAGTTTGAAGAGTCCAGGAAGTGACTGAGTAGTGATCCTGTCTGGTTTGCTTGAGGCTTGGTGTATGGCCTCAAGTTGGGTTCTTTTGGCACAAAGCCAAGAAAGGGATGGCCTCTATGATTTCATTGATCAATGGATACCGGGGGATCCGACACCAGGTTCCAGCAGTCCCTGTGGATAAGCCTCATGTAGATATCCCTATAAGAAGAATCACAGAAAACAAAATGTCTAAATCATCTTGGAAAAAGGAGAAGTCAATACTGAAATATAAATCTACTCCAACAGATGTGAAGAATACAACAAAGAAACATAAAGAACATAGAATAAATCCCACTGCTATTGACCAACAAGGGAATTTACAGCTACAGAGATAGCTGAAATGTCTGAGGAAAAGTTCAGAGCTTTGCTTTTTAAACTAATTAATGATCATTTAGAAGAATCAAAACAGATGCATGAATTAAGCAAATGTATTCAAGACCTTGACAAGACAGTCTCCAGATTGAACAAAATAGTTGGTATTGAGGAAAATGTTATCAAATTGATTGAAAGACTGAAAATAAATCAAACAGAAATACTTGAAATAAAGGAGGTGGTCAGTCAAATAAAAAACACATATGTCATCACTAACAGTCCATGCAGAAGAACAAATCTCAGGGATATGGGATAAAGTCGAGACACTAGTATATATATATGAAAAAATACATATATATGGAAAATACATATATATATGGAAAAATATAAGGAGCATGAACTTAATTCCTAGCAAGTCTGGGATACATTCAAGAGGCCAAATCTGAAAAATTCATAGCGTAGAAAAAGGAGCAGAGATTAATTCAAATGGAATAGACTATTCAGTAAAATTATAGCAAAAGTTCCCAAACATAGTAAAAGAAATAGATATCCAAGCCCAAGAGGTATATAGAACTACAAATGGACATGACCAGAGAATAAACTCACCACAATACCTCACAATCAGGATTGCAAAACTACAAAGAAAAGAAATAATAATAAAAGCAGCACAAGAAAATCATCAATTTACATATAAAAGCAGAAATGACAGAATTACCCCAGACTTTTCATCAGCAACCATAAAAGCCAGAAGAACATGGAATGAAATTTTTCAAGCCCTGAAAATAAATAACTATGGACCAAGAATACTATATTCTAAGTTATCTTTTAAAATTTTTGGAGAAATTAGAATATTTCAAGAAAAACACAAATGCAGGGAACATATGACAAGCCAACACTACAGAAAATTCTTAATGGATACTTTATAGGGTCTGCTCTATTACTGTGATAAAAACACTAACCAGAACCAATTTGGAGAGGAAAGGGTTTATTTGGCTTAGCACACAGTCCATCATCATGGGAAGCTGAGGCAGGAACTCAGGGAAGGAGCCTGGAGGCTGGAGCACAGGCCATGGAGGAGCACTACTTACTGGCTTGCTCCCTTGGTCCGTGCTCAGCCTGCTTTTTTATATAATACAGAACTACCTGCCCAGGGGTGGCACCACCCACAGTGGGCTAGACCCTCTCATATCACTCAACAATCAAGAAAATGCCCCACAGACAGTCACAGGCCAGTCCAACTGGAAGCATTTCCCTAATTAAGAACTCTTCCCAGGTGTGTCATATTGACAATTTGAAGGTAACTGGGACAGGAAAGAAAAAGAAATACAAGAAAACTCTATGAACTCCATAAAAATAATAAATAAATAAATACCCAAATAGATAAACAAGCTAGATCGAGGGGGGGGGAGCATTCAACCCAAACACAGCAAGTCAGCAAAATAAAACATCACCAAACAAATTCAAGGAACTAGAAAACTCCCTCCTACAACAACCTTAATTATAAACAGCCTCAGCTCACCATTAGAGACTGATGGACTAAATTAAAAAATAACAATCATATCAAAAAAAAAATGCCAGGCATGGTGGCACACGCCTTTAATTCTAGCACTTGGGAGGCAGAGGCAGGTGGATCTCTGTGAGTTCAAGGCCAGCCAGGTCTACAGAGTGAGTTCCAGGACAGCTGGGGCTACAGGGAGACCCTGTCTGGAAAAGACAAAAAAAACAAACAAACAAAAAAAAAAATCACACCTAAAGATATCAAAAAAGACTTTAAAAACAAATGACCAAACAAATGGAAAATATAAACAAATATACCTAACAATCCTCATATCAGATAAAGTAAACTTCATACCAAATCTAACTAGAAGAAATTTTAAATGGGCATTTTAACACTTTTTTTAATTTGATTTTTTTTTAACAATAAGTAATAAAAAATGAATACAAGCATCCTTCATATAAAACCAATTTGCAAGCAGCTATGTCCAAACCCACACAGCCCAAGACTCCCACCATCCAGCTGGAGGTGCTTATATGTACAATCATGTTGAACAAATAAGTGTCCAGTCTATATTGCTGTAGTTTCACCCCAATCACAGCCCTTACATTCTACCACCCCTCCTCTTCTGCAGATTGTTCCCTAGGCTTTAGAAAAGGAGCACAAGTGGGCAAGAAGCAAAACAGTCTACTTTCTCTGGAGATGTTGTTTTGGTGTCTGATCAGTTCAGTCTGCTTCTTTTCATGGGTTGGCAGTTTATCCAGGAATAACCTTTCAATCCTACTAATGAAACACAAGCAATTAGGTATACAGGCATTTAAACAGTACTAATTATTATGGTAGGTTACGTTGGTATAGACATAGATGTTTGGATGATATGCTAATCCATGAACTATAATTTTTCTGTAAAAGATGACAAGGTCTTACTGTGGCTTATAACATCTCCTAACCACTAGAAGACATAAGCTTGTGGCATCAGCCATGAATTATTCCTCCAAGGAGAGAGCTACTAGCCAATTAGATTTGGGATATACAAACATATGGCTGCCACTGCTGCACAGTATTTCTGGGCAGGTAAGGTGTAGCTGATGCTGATGGAGGAGTGTTGCTTGACTCAAGGAGACCAATATTTGCTTTATTAATTTAGTGGCTTTTGGTAACACTTTCTGGTATTCCAGAAACTAACTGTGCACTTGCAAGTGTGGTCTCAATACATCTTTCCCATGCTTACACCAGGTATTCAATACCAGGGCCTTACTGCCTCTCTTCTTGCATGTATCCCAGTTTACAGGCAAGAAGCCTTTACCTTTCTGGGGGTTTGGATTCCCTGGCCAACATCTCCTTGGCAGAATAATCCATTGCTGATATCAGACGTCTCCTATATTAATATATTTTGGTTAATTGCACAGCTTATAAAGACTTTAGTGTTGGACTGGAGAGAGGCCTAGCAGTTAAGAGCACTGACTGCTCTTGCAGAGGACCTGGGTTCGATCCCCAGTACCCACATGGAAGCTGAGAACCATCTGTAACTCCAATTCCAGGAGAAATCCAGTTCCAGGGGAATCCGATGCCCTCTTCTGACCTCTGCGGCATTGCACGACATGGGTGCACAAACCTACATGTAGACAGTACATTCATACATATACAATAAATAAAATTTAAAAAAATATTAAAAAAAGACTTTAGTGTTATATTTGACTCTGAATAGAGAACAATCCTTTCATAGTTCCTATGTCTATTAGTCAATTAAAGAAAGTAGTTATACCGGTTTTATAAAAGATTACCTCTATATCAGTCGGCTCTAATTTACAGTTAGGGAATGACTTCATTATCATCATGTTTTTCTTTGTTCTATGAAAAGGAGGTAAGAAAGTCTCTCATATTAAATCTTTGCAGCTACTGGAAGGTAAAGTTCAGTAGGACTCAGCATAAACAGCTGTTACAAATAGGATCCATAGAGATGTTTGATGCCTGTAGCAGTCTGAGGCTTTTCTTCCTTTTAATGTTTAGATGGGCCAACTTCTCTGCTGGTGTTTCTTGGTACATCCTGCACAATGCAAAGTTTATCTTTTCTTTCTCAGCCATTAAGTTGGTGACGTTTTGACCTGTGGGAACATGCAAATCTTTTCCCATAGTTAGTTTTAAGATTTAAATTGAAAAATTTGATGAAAGGTTTAATATATAACTGTATCCCCCTTTTTTTTATTTTAGGTTTTTATTGTTTGACCCATGAATCTCAAAAAGGCAGTTGTAGTACACATACCTATAGGCAGGAACTGGCACAAAAACAGACCTGTTGACCAATGGAACAAAACTGAAGATCCAAACCTGAGCACATATGATTTCAGCCACCTCATATTTGACAAGGGGGCCAAGAAGACACAATGGAAGAAAGACAGCATCTTCAGCAAGTGGTGTTGGCAAAACTGGATTACCACTTGTAGAAGAATGAAATTAAACCCCTACCTCTTGCCGTGTACAAAAGTCAACTCCAGATGGATCAAAGACCTCAACTTCAACGTGAAACCCAAAACTCTGGAGGCGATAGAAGAAAAACTTAGCAGCAGACTACAAGAAATAGGCGTAGAAAAAGACTTCCTAAATCAGACAGCAGCTGCACAAGAATTAAGGTTGACAATAGACAAATGGGACTTCATTAAACTCAAAACCTTCAGTACATCAAAAGAAACAATCAAGGAAGTAAAGAGAAAACCCAGAGTGGGAGGAAACCTTCACCACAGATACATCTGACAAAGCATTGATTTCCAGAATATATAAACTACTCAAAAAACAAAGAAGAAAGAAAACAAATTAGTCACTCAAAAGATGGAGCAAAGAGCTGAACAGAGACTTCACAGATGAAGAATTAGAGAGGGCTGAGAAACATCTTAAAAAGTGTTCAACGTTGGGAGACTAATAAATGTGGAAAAAAAGTGTTCAACATCACTAATAATTAGGGAAATACAAACTAAAACCACTTTAAGATATCATCTCACTCTGATAAGACTGGCTAGGATCAAGAAAACAAATGATACCAAGTGCTGGAGAGGTTGTGAGGAAAGGGGAACACTCATCCATTGCTGGTAGGAATGCAAACTTGTACAGCCACTATGGAAAGCAGTGTGGAGAACCCTTGGAAGATTCAAAATGAGCTTGCCATCTGACTCAGTCATACCACTCCTGGGTATATACCCACAAGACTCATCTTACCACAGAGATACAGGCACAGCTATATTTATCGCAGCTCTGTTCACAATAGCAAAAAGCTGGAACCAACCCAAATGCCCCTCAACTGACAAGTGGATAGAGAAAATGTGGTACATCTACACAATGGAGTTCTATGCAGCAGAAAAAAAGACAACATCATGAACTTTGCAGGTAAATGGATGGAACTAGAAGATATTATGTTAAGTGAAGTAACACAGTCCCAGAAAAACAAATGACAAATGGTATCCCTCATCTGTGGATGCTAGCACCAATAACCCAGTTGTAAATATTTCTTCTGGGGAGTGATGCATATTGGAAAGAACACCACCAACCGAAAAGACTGTATCAAATAACTGACTGAAATGGTGAATCTGGTGGGGTGGGAGGGTTGGGAGGGGGACATGGGTCTATATTTGATAATGTATATTTAACTGATGTGAGTTTAACAAGTATCCAAATTTGTCCAAACTTTGTCTATATATTATATGGTATTTTAGGACTTAGTAAAAGTAAAAATGTCTGTATTAAACAACATTGGTTAAAAGGTTTTAATTAAAATGGTAATACATTTAAGGTAATTGGAAGTATAAATTGTTGTCCACATTTGTTTTACTTAAAATTTGTATAACAACAACTTTGGGATTAATCTATACAAATGTTCTCCATAATTTTTGTGTTGTACAGTATCATCTTGTAACATTTTCTTTTACCTGTAGGATAATTTAACTTAAGGAATTAAGTTTGCTTCCCAAATTAACAACATACAGCCAATGATAAACAGCTTGGGTAAATTTAATGAAAAAAAATTTTTTTTTGAGACAGGGTCTCCCTATAACCCTAGCTGGCCTTAAACTCACTCTGTAGACCAGCCTGGCCTTGAACTCACAGAGATCCACCTGCCTCTGCTTCCTGAGTGCTAGGATTCAAAACCTGCCCCACCACGCTGGGCTTAAAGACAGTTCTTAACAGCCATGTGGGTGCTGGGAATCGAACCTGGGTCCTCTGCAAGAGCAGTCAGTGCTCTTAACCACTGAGCCATCTCTCCAGCTCCTTAAATGGGCACTTTGAATAAAGGCTATAATTCATCAAGAAGATATAAAATATAACCTATCAGAACCTCTGGGATACAGCCAAGGCAGACTGAAGAGGAAATTTTGTAACAATAATTGCTCACACTATAAAATTTGAGAGATAGAAAAGAATGCACCTTACAGCTGTTTGAAAACAAGCAGACAATCCCAATCCCTGCAGATGGCAAGAAATAATGAAAATTAAAGAAGAAATGACTGAAATAGAGACTAAAAGAAAAATGCACAAAATTAACCAAAGAGTTAGTTATTTGGAAAAAAAAAAAAAAAA
>VZQC01012735.1:2065694-2131844 GCA_009823505.1 Rhizomys pruinosus | reverse complement strand
GAGGGTCACATCTCGCAAAGAGCACAGGAAGCAGAGAGAGCAACTGTAGACCATGAGGCTTGTTAAAACTCACTAAGCCTGCCCCCAACAACGCACTTCCTCCAGCACAGCCACACCTTCTAAGACCTCCAAAAACAGTGCCACCAACTGGAGACAAATGTCTGAATACTTACAGCCTATGGGGGACAAGCATTCAAACCACAACTCTATACTTAAAAGATCCTATAGAAAATACTAGAAAACTCCTTCATCTAATAAACACAATAAAGTTGCAGGATACAAGAATCTATATTAAAAAACAGTATCTTTCTTGTATGTCAACAATATACTCCCAGAGAAAGAAATTAAGAAAAATAGCCCACCCAAAATGCAACAAAAAATTAAGTACCTAGGAATCCACTTAACCAAAGAAAACAAAGACCTTTACAATGAAAGCTTCAAGACACTCCTAAAAGAAAAACTAGAGGCCTAGGCTTTGGAATGTATTACTGAGTTACATCTATATTGACAGCAGATAATTTTAAAGTGTTTGATA
Organism: Rhizomys pruinosus; assembly: GCA_009823505.1. NCBI lineage: Eukaryota > Metazoa > Chordata > Mammalia > Rodentia > Spalacidae > Rhizomys > Rhizomys pruinosus. The sequence continues at coordinate 2,131,309 of VZQC01012735.1, read as the reverse complement.
TAATTACCCAATTGGCAGTATTCTGAGGAATTTTGTGTCAGATTCTGTAACCATTATGACAGTGTATGCTTCAGAATCCTTTACTGTGGTTGGTGTATTTCTGTGATGAAACAAAATATGTTTAAAGGTTAAGCCATACATTTGAAGCTGGATTATACTATTTTCAGTAAGTTTTCTTATATATATTTGTTTAAAATTCTACTTTTCAGGAGAAGAATAATGAAGTTGAGAATTTTTTATTAAAATATTTCTTAGAGCTGTGAACATTTGAATTTCAAATATATTAAAAAATGACAATTCATATTTTATGGGATATTTGTACTTGGTACCTTAGTAGTCCTAGAACATTTAAATGCCTAAAAGAAAAGTATTTCTTAGGTCTTTTTGAGATGGGGTCTCCCTGTAGCCTCAGCTGGCCTGGAACTTGCTATGTAGACCAGACTGGCCTTGAACTCGCAGAGATCTGCCTGTTTCCGCTTCCTGAGTTCTGGGACTAAAGCTGTGTGTCACCATGCCTGGCTGTATCTTTTCTCATTTTTATTTTATTCTATATTATGTGTAACTAGTGTTTTGCTTACACATAAGTACACCGTATGCATGCGATGCCTCAAAAGACTAAAATAGGGTGTCAGATCCCCTGGAACTGGAGTTATGGCTGGTTGTGAGCCCCTATGCAGGTGCTGGGAATCAAACGTGGGTCCTCTGCAAGAGCAGCCAGTGCTCTTAATAACTGAACCCCCTCTCTAGCCTCAGGAGTTTTTTTTTTTATTCTTAATGTTCATAGATATATAAAGTTTCTTCTTTGGACTTGAATATGCTCTATTCCAAGTAAAACTGACTTAGAAAATAATATGTATCATTAATTGCCATAATTTAGTTAGAATTAATTTTATAGCACATCTAATAAAATGTAAGCACTTTGAAATATTGACATTTTTAACCTACTTCTATCATTTTTGCTTTTCTTGACATATTTATTATTCCTATACATATCTTCTCAAGCATATACTTTATACTTTTGGTACCCATCATTAACTTGTAAGAAAATTAACTGAATACAATTTTACCATTGGTGGAAATGATGCAGCTTAGGAACTATACTTAGATTTTCATATTTCAGAATTCTGTAGTTCCTACAACTTGTCAGTTCACTAAGAAATGGCACCTCTCTCTCCCTGTTTCATATTTCTGATTTTTATTCCATCTTAGTGGAATATTTGCTAATGCAAATTCTAGTTCCTAAAACATTTTATTTCTGCTTCTTCAAAGATGCAGTATGTTTTCTCTAAAAGAAAAATCTACTCTCTTATGCCATTTGTCTTGCTTAGCATTGTTGATTCTTCCTCTGTGTTCATAGTTTGTTTTTCTGTCATGCGGTCATCCAAGGTCATCGCTAATCACTCGCTGCCTCTGTCTTGAGCTTCTCACTCTGCTTCATGCAGACTGCACTACATTTTCCCCTGAATTCAGTGTTTAGTTTTTGTTTGTTTGTTTGTTTTCCCTGTACTATGCCCCGGGTCGTCTTTGGAGAGCATGTTTGTCCACTCCTCTCACTCAGGCCTCATCTGCTTTCACCTTTTTTTCATCACTTGCCTCCGGAATGGTAGAAGCTCTCCCTCTCCCTTTATGTGGGCTTCTGGCACATTCTATCATATTGCCTTTGCTCTCCTAACAATTAAATGCATTGGTTTGTTTGCTCGGCCTTCATTAGCAGGTTTTCAGATCATATAACACATCTCCATGCTCTTCCTTTTAAATTTTTATTTATTAATTTTATTGTATGCATATGAGTGCATTTCCTGTACGTGTGTAAGTGCACCAATGTAGAGCAAAGCCTTCGGAGGTCAGAAGAGGGTATCAGATCCCCTGGAACTGGAGTTATGGATGGTTGTCACCCACCATGGAGGTGCTGAGAGCCAAACCCGGGTCCTCTGCAAGAGCAGCCAGGACTTAACGGTTGAGCCATCTCTCCAGCCCTGTCTATCTCCTTCTTAATTCCATGTCTCTATCATAGTATCTTCACTTGAAGATGCTGAATTAATTTAAATATGACTCCTGAACACATGCTAGAAGGAGCAAATCTTCTGCAAATAAGCAAATGTATTACTATACATTATTATTATACATTATTACACATTAAGTGGGTAATTTTAAGATGTCATCTATTTTAATAAGAAAGCAACATCTTAAACTATGAAAGTTATATTCACATGAAAAAGTAAAAATTGACAAAAATTCTTCTTGAAATTGGTGAATACAAATTGGACTTTCTGTAGACATTTTGTTCTGACTTTTCTTAGGCAAAACAGTTTGGTAAGCAATTTATAGCTAATCTGTGCAGGATTCTGACATTCTGCATGGTCACATCGAGAAGAGGCCAGAATAAGGATTTTTTTTTTTTTTTTTGGTCTTTTTGAGACAGGGTCTCCCTGTAGCCCCAGCTGTCCTGGAACTAGCTCTGTAGACCAGGCTGGCCTTGAACTCACAAAGATCCGCCTGCCTCTGCCTCCTGAGTGCTAGGATTAAAGGCGTGAGCCACCACGCCCGGCAGCAGAATAAGGAATTTCAAAAGAAGGATCCTTGATGCAGGATGGATGAAATGCAGCAAATGGACTTGATCACTTTAGAAACTGGTGAAGGATGAGAATTTTCAATTCTCAAAACTTTAAGGCCAAGGCAGAGAAGGAAAAAAATCATCTTTTAAATAATCAGTGTTTTAATGATGAGCAATTTTAACCAATTAAAGTTTAGACTAATTGCTATGGTGATTTTGGAGAAGAATGAAACTAATGAGTTTCTGAATGTCAACCACAATTTTTGAGTGCTTTTAATTTGCAATCTTTTTATTTAGTGGAGAAAGCCTTGGAGACTTGTTTGAAATGTATTCAAACCGCATTTTAGTTTTTCCAGCTGTATTTTGTAAAAGAATTACACTTTAATATCCCATCAGATTTTTGGAAGTAAAATCTTCGACAGTCTCCTCTAGGAGCATCAAATCCAATTCCAAAAATAACTGCTGGATGTTTTACAGGATAAGAATCTGGCCTTATATACTAATCCTACAATCTAGAGGAAAATAGTTGACAGATTACTTGACCTAGGAAATCATTCAGACAACTCTGCTAAGAGCAATGGCCCTGGCAATTTTTTCATATAATTTTTTGATTCTTATCAATTTTTCACTGAAAGAAACTTTGAAGGAAATGCCTAAGGATTTTTGAATGAGGTGTAGTCTAAATGCCTGTTTCAGTTAGATAGAAAGTAATCATTCTTTATCCCACTCTCACAGAAGCGAATAGGAAAAATAGTGTGATAATTTCTGTTTTCCTCTTGCTTTCCTAGCTATTAATTACAATAAATGTAAAAATATAGAACAGTCAGCTCTGTATTTAAATCTACTTCAGTCTTGACCTTTACCTGAAGATCAATAGTTAGAAATCCAGACAAACTATGTACATACATAAATAATTGGCATTTATTCCCACACTGGAAGGTTTTGCCTTTCATTTGCTAGTATGATATAGTACCAAGTCAAATGCTCCAATCGTATAAACCCACTCCCACATAGGAGGAGAGTAATGAGTGAATTCTTCTTTTTTTTTTTTTTTCTTTTTTTTTTTTTTTTTTTTTTNCTCTGTAGACCAGGCTGGCCTTGAACTCACAAAGATCCGCCTGCCTCTGCCTCCCAAGTGCTAGGATTAAAGGCGTGCGCCACCACGCCCGGCGATCTCCTCCTTTTTTTTTTTTCTTTTTTTGGTATTTTTGAGACAGGTCTCCCTTTTAGTCCCAGCTGCTCAGCTGGCCTAGAGCTTACTCTGTAGACCAGGCTGGCCTTGAACTCACAGAGATCCACTTGCCTCTGTCTCCCAAGTGCTGGGATTAAAGGCGTGCACCACCATGCCCGGCTATTGACTTCTTATTAACACTAAAGTAACGTTGGACAATGGGGCAGGAGGAGTGTACCAAAATAAAAACATGAAAAAAAACAAAGGCATCAAACCCAGAGTGATTCTTCTTGTTTCTGCTTTTCAATTCACACTGCCAATTATTTCAGGCCTAGGAATCCAGAGACACAAGGATTGCCACCTCTTACATGTACATTGATTTCCTCTTCCTTGTCAGGGAGACAGACAACATGAAAACAAGCCAGAAAAATGCATATCTGCAATGTTTTTGTATTCAGTTAATGGCTTAGGAGTCCAACATTTGCCAAACTGAAGTATCAACCACTCTCTCTACCCTGCAATTGAAAGAATCTAACAAGAATCACCACTAGATCTTTAGTTGATGTGTATTGAATGGATTTAAGAGCTTTGACCTTTTTGGTCTAACTCAGGGGCACTGATCTTTGAAAAAACTTCACTCCAGATAAACACATCTACACTAATAAGTTTGATACAATTAGTCGAGCACCAGAGGTCATTAAATTTAACACATTTTATGTAGATAATGACACATATTATCTACAGATCTATTATTGTAAATTATATACGATTTTCTCTGTGTCCACTGCAGATATTCATGTACTTTTTCCTCCAACAGTATTTGAGGAAGATGGGAAAACACTGAGTGAAACTATACCCTTCTGCAGAAGTCCTTGGTCACCGGAGCTCTGGGAATGAATACATCTTGGATTCTTCAACATTACCACACGGGGCACAGTGCATATACAAGTTATTTTTCTATAGGCATTTAAATAATTTTTAAGAATCATACAATGGTACCTGGATGATAATTTTACTGTATTTACAAACAAAAGAGCTTTTACAGGAAAACCTCTTCCTTTGACATAAAAGAAAGCAAGCTTTCAGAGATGAAGTGACCTGCCCAAGGTCAAACCTTGAATTTTTCTAAGGCACCAGAACTAGAAAACAAAAACTTCAAAGATGAGATGCCTTCATCAGCACCATGTCCCACTAAGGTCTGCTTTCCTTGTCTTTTAAAATTCTTATTTTTCCCAGCCAGTTATGTTTATTAAAATGGTCTTTAATGGATAAATTTTCTCATGAACTCTGTAAAACATAACCTTTGTGTGTGTGTATGGAAGGGGGAGCCCATTTGTATTCATCTCTTAGTAACTGTTCATGAACTCCATGAAATATAGCCTGTGTGTGTGTGTGTGTGTGTGTGTGTGTGTGGTGTGTCTGTGTGTGTGGTGTGTGTGTGTGTGTGTGTGTGTGTGTGTGTGTGTGTGTAAGAGGGAGTCCGTTTATATTCATCCCTTAGTAACTGTTTTCCAGGTAGGAAAGAACAGAAGGTGCTGGGAATCAAATCGCTCGGGGAAACTCAAAGTTTCCCCAAATCCCTGTCCCTCCCTACTTTGGGTACTTGGCGTGGGGAGTGGGAGGGCCTAGGCGGGACATAATGAAGCTAACAGGAAGACAAAAGGGACTAGTGGGTTGTATGTTGGCCCGGGAGGGAACGGCTCAGGCCAGGCCCCAAGTAAGGCCAGAAGCATCCTGACCAGGTCTCAGTACTTTCCCTTCCCTTTCTTGCCTTTTGGTCTTTGCTTTGGTCTTGGGGGTGCAAGACTTGGTCAGGCTTATGGTGTCCTGGCACTGGGCCTTGTTCGGAGCCTTCTTTGAGGTACTTTGGGGGACTTCAGTGCCTCTTTCCCCATCACACGCCCCCCAGCTCCCAAACTTGTAACTGCAATTGGCTCCAAATTCTTCCAATTGCAGAGCACCTTTCAGTTGTCCTCCCGCCTTACTGCTTTGGGTGCAGGGGCCCAAGTCCGCTCCACACACTAGCTCATCTGGCTGCCCAGCTTCATTTTGTCTTTCTTTTTGGCCCCCAGGAAAATGAGCACCGGAAGGGCAGCGAGAAGGGCTGGGTTGCCTTCGGTACATCCTCCTCTCTGCCCGCGCCTGAAATATAACCTTTTATTTTAAAACTTCAGACCTTTTTCTCCCAACTTCCTGTTAGAGACTTAATAGTCTTGTACAATATAAAACAGTAACTTAAATTTTGGAAATTTAAATGAGTGATTTAGAAATATTTGTCAATTTGCAGATCATTTGAAAGTTTATTTGGAATTCCAATGCTCACTCTTTAAAGATTTAGGTACTAATCATCATAATGTCAGAAGTTCAGAAAAATTAGAACATTAATTTCTAGGTTTTTAACCTTCCTTTTTAAGAAATCTGCTTGGTATTTATTAGAAAGTATAAGACTAAAAAAAGGGAGGCAAATAATAATATTTATATTTCTTGAGATATTTTATAAACTGATTAAAAGGAAGAGTCCATAATAAATTATTTCTGACAACTGAATCAAGACCACTGACTCTGTGTGTGTGTGTGTGTGTGTGTGCGTGCATGTGCATGCACGTGTGCATGTCTGTCTGTCTGTCTGTCTGTGTTAACATGAGCATTGTATTATTTTTCTGTTGCGGTAATAAATACCAAGACCAAGGCAACATATAGAAGAAGGAGATTATTGGGTTTAAGGTTCCAGAGGTTTGAGTCCATCTGACCTGGGGGTGTGGGGGGCGTGGGAGGCGTGACAGGAGGCAGCAGGGGCAGAAAGCTGAGCACTCACTTCCTCAAGCAGGCACTGGGAGCAGAGAGAAACATGAAATGGGGCAGCTTAAAAGCTTTCAAAATCTGCCCCCAGTGACAGGCTTCCACCAATGGGGGTATTCTTCCTGAACCTCCATAAACAATGCCACTACCAACTAGGGACAGTGTTCCAATATTCGGGTCCTATGGGAGACATTCTTATTTAAACTGCCACAAACATCTTAACAAAAGCTGTTTTATTTTGGAAAGCTGTATTCTGTTGGTTGTAGACTATTCCCTGGTGTCTCAGACACTAAGCAAATGTTAATGAAAGTTAGTTGAGGGCCTGGAATGTTTTCATTACTACAGAAAAGAAAGTTTGAGATTTTGAATACATTTATAAACCTAAATGTCTTACCATTTACTTAGAGTCACTGATGAAGTCTAATAGAGACTTCAGATTTAAGAGATCAAGCCATATAAGATCTACAAAAATAAAAATAAAAAAGCTTCTCAATTAACAAATGTGTTAACTGATATTATAACTGATATAATATAATCCATTTTGGTAGGCTCTGTTGTAGATTAAGGTGGGAGTTAGTTACACACACATACTCACATATGTACAACTAACCTGATGTTCAAATATTGACAGTCATATGCATGGATTGTTGTTTTTTGTTTTGTGTTTTGTTTTGTTTTTATTAGACAGGGTCTCCCTATAGCCCCAGCTGGCCTAAAACTCACTCTATAGACCAGGCTGGCCAAGAATTCAGAGATCCCCCAGCCTCTGCCTCCTGAGTGCTAGGATTGAAGGCGTGCGCCACCACACCTGGCTTAAAGAGGTTCTTAGCCGCCATGTGGGTGCTGGGAATCAAACCCAGGCCCTCTGCAAGAGCCGTCAGTACTCTCAACCACTGAGCCATCTCTCCAGCCCATAGATTGTTGTTTTAAAGTGAACAACTGTAAGTCCTTCCCTTCCGTAGCATGTGTTCAGCTGTTGCTCACTAACCGTAGCTGCTTCCTGTGGGGTGCAGTTTTGCATAAAGCTCTCTCGTCTAACAGTTATAATGATGCTTTTTATCATGATCACAAAGCATTTAATTGCACAGAACAATTTAGAAAACAGTTTAGGTCAAGACAGATCATAATCTAAGACAGATAGCACTGATGTGGAAGCAGAGGCTGCACCAACAAAATAAGCAATGAATAATTACAGAGATAAAACTTCAGAGGTTCACTATGTTTTTGTTCAGGATAAATGCATTCTAGACAAGTCACCTTTAATTGCCAAATGCTTTAAAGGGCCATCCAGGGCTGTTATTTCCTCACAGAGCTTTCATTACTACAGAGATGCTGATTTCCCACCACTGCATCATGAGATAATGGAGTCTGGGGAAGACAGTGAGAGACAGATGGATCGAAAGAGTCACTGCTAGAAACCATCACTTGAGCCAATATGGCTTTTTTTTTTTCATTTTATTTTATTTATTTTGAAGCATGGTCTTACTATGTAGCCCTGATTGGCTTAGAACTCACTATGTAAATTAGGTAGGCCTGAACTCACAGAGTTCCGTTTCCCAAGTACTGGGACTAAAGGCATGTGCCACCATGCCTTGCTCTTATTTTCAATTTTTTTGTCTTTTTTTGATTCAGGGTCTCCCTGAAGCCCCAGCTGTCCTGGAACTCTCTATGTAGACCAGGCTGGACTTGAACTCACAGAGATCCACCTGCCTCTGGCTCCTGAGATCTGGGATTAAAGGAGTGAGCCACCACACCTCCCTTATTTTCAATGTTTGAGATAGGCTTTCATCTGTAAACCACACTGGCCTTGAACTCATTGTGCAGTCCAGGCTACTCTGGAATTTATAATATCCTGCTTTTACCTCTCAAGTGCTAGGGTTGCAGACATGCTCCACCAGGCACTGCTCCAATTGCTATCTTTACCAAAAGTATTTATCTATGCTCATTACACACATTTTACTGTTCAGAAAACCATTCTGCACAATGCCTGAAATTATATATTGGCATTGATTTAGTTTAATGGCAAAATACCATAAGTAGAGTTAATTAGTTACCAGAGTTTTCAGCTTACAAGATCTTGCTTCATGATAGTATACTAATTTCTAAAATTCAGCAGTATTATCACAAAAAATAAGAAGAGGGTTGTGAGAAGTTGATTCAACTTCATAGATGTAGAAATAGTGTCTACTTTCTGAGAACTGAAAAGAAAATGCTACTGAACATCACTGGTGTGTAAGTGTAACTCAGCAGGAAAAGATAATGAGATAAACTTGTTTTCTTTAAAAGCAAAAAGAAATCCTAGTTTAAGATTTAACAAACTTTTTATGTTTTTACTTGATGCCTCACTTACTGCTGTTTCTTATTGTTTTCCACATTTCATATTAAAAGATTGATTCAGCCTTTAAAATTTCATTAACAAGAGCAAATCCAGTGTCCATTGATTTCTTCTCAAAAAGCACTCTAACCCATCACATAACTTAGTTTCATTCTTGAGAATAGCCATGAAAAACTCAATAGGGCACAGATAAATGAATAGGAAAGAAGATCTGTGGTTTCTTAGAATGGTTGAGGCAATGGATGGGTCCGGAATAATGGGTTCTAATTTTTTTCTCTTGTAAATGGAAAGTCAAGTTCATCAGTCATGAAGCCAACACTTGGAAGTTCAACCATAAAATCCTAAGTTAATTCTCCCATGAACAGCATGGCCCACAGGCATTTATCCTCATAGTCACCAATGTATGGTCCCAGGGCAGCTTCTTCAGCATCATTTTGGGACTTTAAGCACAAATAACAAGAAGACCAAAGTCTTCCTGGTGAGTGCAGCAGGAACATCTCTGGACCACAAGCCCCACGGGCTACCTGTAAGCTGCCTGTTTCCCTGGCTCAGCCAATTATTTCTAGTATGCTCAGCTAATTACAAGAGAACTTTGTCTCTTCATATAATAAGGATGACTTCAAGTGGTGAGCTTGGAGTTGGTAGATAGATATTCTTTAGAGTTAATGAAAAATATAAGAACAAAAGTTTTCTGGGAAAGGTAAATAGAACAAGGAATGTATTGTAAAGGAAAAATAATAGCAATTATAATAATAATAAAAAGGCTTAGGTTTTACATTTTCCTCCTGGGATACTAAGCTTCTCGTGTTTCTGAAAAAATCTTTTGGCACATACAAACAAACTCACATGGAGAGAAGGGCAATTTAGGCAATTTTCATGTATCCATATGTTACTGTGATAATTGGTTATCAAAGAGAGATGATACCAATGGGAAATGTGATTATATTCTTACAGTGTTTGGGGATACAGACTAATATGCACTAGTATCTAAAGCATGAAATATACATTTGGATAAAATGTGTCAATATGAAAACTGATACACACACACACCACACACACATACATATATATATACATATATATATATATAATATATATATATATATATATATATATTATATATATATGGGGTGGTTAAAGCTGTCCTAGTATTCATTGTGTAGCCAAGAATTTTAGCTTCATTTCTGTTGTGATAAAATACCCTGAGAACTTAGCAACTTGGGGGTGAGTTTATTTTTGCTCACATCTCCAAATAATAGTTCATTATAAGACAGAAGTCAAGGCTACAGGAACCCAAAATAAATGGTCACATCCCATACATAGCCAAGAGCAAAATGAAACGAAGCATACAGATGCTTGCTTGTGTTCAGCTTTATTTCTCCACTCTTTTTTTTTTTTTTGGACTTTTCAAGACAGGGTCTACCTTGTAGCCCCAGGCTGTCCTGAAACTCACTCTGTAGACCAGGCTGACCTTGAACTCACAAAGATCCAACTGCCTCTGCCTCCCAAATTCTAGGATTAAAAGCGTGCGCCACCACGCTCAGCTTATTTGGACCCCCTGTCCAGGGAATAATGTCACCCATGGTGGGCTGGGTCTTCCCACACCAGCCAATTTAATTAAAGTAATCCTTCCGAGACATGCCCACAGGCCAACACAGCATACACAATCACACATTGAGTTTCTCTTCCCAGGTGATTCTAGGTGGTGCCAAGTTGGCAGTTAAAGGTAACCGTCACACCTATGACGAACTCCTCAGCCTCCTGCCTCTAAGTCCCAATCACTGGGATTACAGTTTTCCCCACACACACAAATATTAGAAACTGTTCACCCTGGGAATAAACCCACTCAAGTTTATTTTTGTGTTACTGAGCAGGAAACAAAATATAACTGTGATTCTTTTATATATGAAATAAGGATTGCAATTGTTTTAAGTTGCCAAGTTTTGCTCAGATTGTACTTAGTTAGTTTCAGTGCAACATAGGACTTTATAATCTATTCTTTGATTCTCTTTGTATTTTTTTTTTTTTTTTTTTTGTCTTTTTGAGACAGGGTCTTCCTGTAGCCCCAGCTGGCCTGGAACTCACTATGTAAATCAGGCTTGCCTTGAACTCATAGAAATCCACCTGCCTCTGCCCCTCTTAAGTGCTGGGATTAAAGGTGTGTGCCACCATGCCCACCCTAACAATCTCTATTTTATCTGAAAGAACAGACTAAAAATCATGAGTGTTAAAAATATCACCATATTATTTTTTAAAATGTATATCTAATAAAATATTTAGCCACATTTTATTTATTTATTTATTTATTTATTTATTTATTTATTTATTTATTTGGGATATAGAGCCTGGGAGCAATGATCCAGTGATGCCACATTTTATATTTGTAAGGGGTCTAAAAATACATAATTATTATAGCAAATCTGGCATTTTATCTTGAAAAGGACATGAAGATTGTTCAAGGACCTGATGTAGCCTCTGAATAACTGTGAAGTGGCAGAAGAAGATGTCTGAAATTAACAGGGAGTTCTGTAACTACATGTGGATGAGAGCTATGGCTTGAACTTGTGACATATGAATTTACATTTCGTGTCCCTACAAGGCCCAGCTCAGTTATATATGATCCTAATGCATTCACCTAGTTTGTCTAGCAGATGAAACAGTGTACAATTAAGTGTAAATTTCCCGTATGATAATCTTGTTTCCCAGTATATCAATTGCATAGAAAAAAATTCATCTGTTAAAAGACAAATCATTACAGCAGACTAACTATATAATGTTGATTAACTCACAATGTTATTGGTATGCACAAAATATGTCAAGAAAACCATTTATCAGAATTCAGTTGTCCAGCCAAACACACTTGTAAGTATCAGTTAATTAAATGAATGTAAATGAGCATGTCAAGCATACATGCAAAGCACGGGTTAGTGACAGTGGACACAATCAGCAAATCAATGATTACCAAACTTTAGAATGATCAAAACCACCTGCAGCGTTTGTTAAAACACAGATTTGTCCCAACCCCAGGGGCAATTTTTTTTTTTTTCTCTTTTTGAGACAGGGTCTCCCTTTTAGTCCCAGCTGGCCTGGAACTCGCTCTGTAGTCCAGGCTGCCCTTGTACTCATAGAGCTCCGCCTGCCTCTACCTCTTGAGTGCTGGGATTAAAGGGGTGCGTCAGCATGCCCAGCAATATTTATATTTTTTAAATGTCAAGAGATGCTGCAGGATCAGAACGAATTAACTGCCATTATTTTAATCTGAAATGCCCCCTATAGGTTCCTTTATTTAGAAACTTGGTAGGCAACTGGTGACATTGTTCGTGAAGCTTGGAAAGTTGTGGGATCTTGAGGAGGGGGAGCCTTACTAGAGGAAAAGTGTTACTGGGGGCAGAACTCGAGCTTTTATATCCTGGTCCCTCTCACTTCCTGTCTGCTACCTGCTTCCTGATTGTAAACACAGTGTGATCAGCTACATTCCTGCCATCATGCCTATGCCACTGTGATGGACTGTTTACCTTCTTACACCAGGAGGCAGAAGGAGCCTTTCCTTCCTTAAACTGAACTTGTCGGGTATTTTGTCACTGCAGCAAGAAAAATAACTAATACTCTATTACATCAATCATTTTATGACACACAGTAAAATAAAAAGAAGGGACTCTGTTTTCATGACGATTGCACAAAATAAATGTGACTTTCTTGCTAAAATAGGTACAAGAACCTTCGAATTTCTCTATTCTAGTGCTAATGAAAAAAAATGACAACAAAGAAAATAAAGATAAATTTATGCCTGGGTTCTTCACAATGTGGTCAGCATTTAGATGATATCCTGACAAGCACCTGTAATTCTCACTTGTATAATGGTCATGTATTTATGGTACAGGTGATGTCCTCCATGGGCATGCATTGATTAGAATGAATCTCCAGTTAATTTCATTCTTCCTGAGCATCTCTAAGAAGTTCATTCAAGGAAAGGCTTAAGACTTCAGTTCCATCCTGAGAAGCAGTACTCTCTGTCTCTTATACATGTGTTAAGAGCACTGGCTGGGGGCTGGAGAGATGGCCTAGGGGTTAAGAGTGCTGACTGCTCTTGCAGAGGACCCAGGTTCAATCCCCAGCACCCACATGGCATCTGAGAATGGTCTTTAACTCCAGTTCCAGGGGAATCTGACACCCTCTTCTGACCTCCATGGCATTGCGTGATGGGTGCACAAACCTACATGCAGACAGTACACTCATATACATAAAAAATAAAATAAATTTTAAAAAGTGCACTGGCTGCTCTCACAGAGGACCAGGGCTCAGTTCCCAATACCCACATACCAGCTAACAACCACCCATAATTCCAATTCCAGGGGATCTGATGCCATCTTCTGTCCTCTGAGGTCACTGCATGACATGTGTACACTTATATATATGCAAGCAATACACACGTACACATAAAATTATAAAATAAAATAATAAATTTTTTTAAAGAGAAAAGAAATGATACCATTTTCCTGTCATTTGGTAGAAGAACAAAGTAAGTCCAGTACACCAAGTGAGAGATAGAAGGGTATGATCCTGGGATTGTGATGAAACTGAATCTTGACAATATGTTACAATATGGACAAACTATAGACAAATAGCCTTGTCAACATAATATAAACAAGCTCACTAAACCATGTGCTCCTCTTGTGACAGGGTCATATGTTCTTAATCCCTCAGGATCCATCCTTGGCCTCCATCCAAGATAGTATGTGAATGTGTGTATACATGCTTTGCACTGCAAACTATGCTTATCTCATTGCAAACAATGAGAGAATTTGAGAACCATCTGTGTATAGTTGTCCATGTGGTATTCTAGGTGCAGAGATCAAAGGGCAAAATTCTTCTCTGATAAGGGTAGCTCTGACTTTTAATTCCCCATTTCATGCTGGAGATACTGTTTCAATAAAGAATGAACAAAACCCTTACTCAAGAGCACAGTTCCTAGAAAATTCTGAAGGCTCAGGTTCTCAGCATTCAGGTCTGGGTTCGGCCTTAAAATGGATGCTAAGAGTCAGGCTGTTCTTTATTAAGGCATGGCTGTAATGTGGCAGAAACCACAGACTCTGAAACACCACCTCTGCTATTTGACGTTAGACAAGATTTTTATCTCTTGTGAGTACCAGATTTCTGACAGGTAAACAGAGATGATTTGTAACTTAAAAGAGTTTTTACATGTATGGCCATTAAATAAGATAGAACATGGAAACATCCCACAGTGTTTGAACTTACTGGGTATAAGGTTCGTAGTCTTCTTGTCCTTCTGTCACCCTAAACACCTACATAAACATTTATAACACAAATTAGCTATATCCAGGCTATATTTACCTTAGGCTCTTCACAAAGGAAGGCAGTCAATCCTATCATCCAAGGGCATTCAAAGCATTTCTATGTGGTCTTCTAAATGTATCAAGCATAGGACTATTGGCAAAGAAAACAGGAGCAATGCCCATACAGAATTATAATGATGATTTCTATAGAAAACAGACTGCATTTGCTATATTGACAAAAAGTAAAATGATCTTTGTGGTTTCTTCTCTGATGTAATAGTGATTGTCAGCTTGACAGGACCAAGAATCACCTACGAAACAAGCCTCTGTTCCCACCTGTAAAGGGTTATCTTAACTAGGTTAGCCTCTGACCATGCTGGTCAAGGATTATGTTGATTAGGTGAACTGACCTGGGAAGACCCACCCTGAAAGTATGTGGTACCATTCCCTCCCTCCACTTGTTCTTGGATTGCATAAAAAGGAGAAAGCTAGCAGAACTGTAGCAGTCATTTTCTGTTTCCTACTGTGGATATCATGTGACCAGGTGTCTGAAGCTACTGCTACCATGACTTCCTCACCGTGCGGAATTTAAGCTGTTTTTGTCAGAGTGTTTTATCACAACATCAGGAAAATAACTAATATGGGTGGTTTCATTTGGTTGATTATGGGGGAAGATAGTGAATGCTGTGGATTGGATCCCGGGCCCCACACATGTTAAGCATGTGTTTCAACTGAGCCTCCCACCCACATTCAAAAGAAGCCCTGTGTGTGCCGTTTAGCTGGGTGATTTCTATCCAGCTTTAACATTTGGTAGTGTGGCGTGAAACCTCAGGGCTGAGTATTTTTAGGTAAATAAGTCATCAAACAATAAAGCTGCAGGAGAACCACGTGGCATTTTCAGACCCATTTGCCACCACTACTCTCTCCCAGAATACAACAAAGTTGTTGAAATTGTGGTCCAATTTACTCTGGCTTGCCAAAGGGTAATAATCTCAAACCACTGAGTCTAAAAAGAAAAAGGGTACCTTAACAGCTTTTGCATACACTGCTCCTGCTGTCTTTTACACAATAAAACCTTTACTACTGGTAATTCCATCCATCAAAAATAATGTGCATTTCTAGCTATGTATTTACTAGGCATGTGCTAATAGAGAGGTGGCTAGAGTTTTGTTTTGTTTGTTTGTTTGTTTGTTTCTGGGTGTTTTAACCGTATTTTGCCACCTGCAATGTACTTTTCCAAAAACCCAGCCTGGATGATAGGGTCAAGTAAGAAAACTGTATAATATACTCTGACAAGCAGAATGTACCATGTAAAACTTGTGTGATTTTGTGAGTTTGCTGCCTACCACTGTCACCTCACTGTTCAAGCTGCATTTACTCAGGTGTTATTCAGAACATGTAATGCTATAAGAAAATTTGGCTTCATGGTAAAGTAGTTTATAATGTGAAATTAGTTTGGTACGTTTAATTTTTGTCAATTATAGTAAATTCTTTTCTAATCTTTAAATTTATTTTTATGTGTATATTTTTCCTGCATGTATTTTAGCGCACTCTTGCTGTGCAAAGCCCACAGAGGCCAGAATAGGGTGTCAGATTCCCTGAAACTGAAGTTATAGAAAGCTGTTAGCCACCATGTGGGTGCTGGGAACCAAACCTGTGTCCTCTGGAAGAGCTGCCAGTGTTCTTAACTGCTGAGTCATCTCTCCAGCCCTTATAGTATATTCTTAAAATTCAACTTGTCTTTAAGAATAGAGATGTTAAAGAAAATATTGACATGATACTTTACATATAGAGTTTGTATCTTTAAATTTTTTTATTATTTTTACTTACAGGTTGTCTATGTCAATATACATGCTTACACACACATATGTGTTCGTACTCATGCCAGCATGTGCACATAGAAGTCAGAGCAGAACTTTGCAGTTGGTTCTTTCATTCCACCATGTAAGTTGTAGAGATCACCAGGTTTGGTGGCAAGCGTCTCTACCCACTGTGCAGTCTCACCTGCCCTAGAGTTTATTTCTTCATGATTGTTGAATGGATGGATTCTGTTTCACTGTTAGCATTTTTATGATCTTGGGCAATAATTCCACTCATTCAGGTAACAATTCCCCAATTGAGGTTCCCACTTCTCAGGTGGACCAAGTAGGCCACTGGAGCTATCCAGCACAGTATTCTAAAGGTTTGTGTGAAATGCTAATGAAATTGTATCCTCTAAAATAACTGTTAATTGTAAAATGTGTGATTGTTAATTATAATAAAATGTATAATTTTATTATATATAAAATTAATAAAATATAATAAGTAAAATATACTTCAAAAAAGCCTCCATCCATGAGGATCCTTAAAGAAGGATCCTCAAATGTCAAGTACTATAAATACTATATAGATTACTATGAACAACCAATATGGAATACAAGGTATATTTATTTTGTTTTTATTTTGTCTTTTTTTTTGAGACAAGATCTCATTCTATATTTCAATCTGAGTTTGAACTCAAGATCCTGCCACTATTGGCTACCTAGCATAAGATTACAAGTGTGTACCATTAAAGCCTATTAAAGTATATTCTAAATTTAAAAGTACTGAAGGAGTTTCAGAATCCGTAAATATTCTAGATTCAAGTATCACCTCTACTACTTCTAGTAATTTACTCTAAACATGCATCTGTGTATTATGAAAAACAGTAACAGGAGTTACTATATGTATCTGTTCTACTTTGCTTTCTATTACTGTGATAAAAACATTGACCAAAACCAACTTGAGGAGGGAAGGGTTTATTTCATCTTATTCTTCCAAGTGATAGTCTGTCACCTAAAGAAAAGGAAGTCAGCAAATACTCATGGTAGGAACCTAGAGGCAGGAAGTGAAGCACAGACCAGACCACAGGGAACACTGCTTACTGACTTACTCCTCCTTTGATCTGTGCTCAGCCTGCTTTCTCAAACAACCCATGACCACCTTTCCAAAGGTGGTACTACCCATAGTGTGCTGGCCCTGCCCACATCACTCAGTACAAGACAACGCCTCAAAGACATGTCCACAGGCCAGTCTGATAGAGGAAATTCCCCAACTGAGGTTCCCACTTCCCAGGCGTGCCAAGTAGGCCACTGGAGCTATCCACCATAGTATTTTAAAGGTTTGTGATAAATGCTAATGAAATTGTATTCTCTAAAATAATACTGTTAATTGTAAAATGTGCAATTGTTCAGTATAAGTATTTTGTGGAAAAATATACTTGAAAAGAGCCTTCTGTATTAAATTCAGACAGATTCATTTTTACAAATTTTATTTTTGAAAATTCCATACCTGAATACAATGTGTTGTGATCGCGTTCCCCTCAATATCCTCTCTTATGCTCTCCCACTCCTCCTAACCCTCTTTCTCTTTCCAGCTAACCGCCTTCTTACTTTTGTGTGTATGTGGGGGGGGGGGGTGCAGGTAACCACAGCTATTGTGTGTTCATGGTAGCAAGGACCCTGTCATATGCAGAAGACAGGATGTGACAGCTGGCCTCCCTGTCCTCCAGCTCTTGGAGTCCTTGTGTCCCCTTTTCTACCTTTTCTACCATGTTTCCTAGAGCTTAGACACGGTGATATATGTGTCCCGTTTGGAGCTAACTTCTCAACAGTCACTTTCTCAGCACTTGAACCATTTATGAGTCTTCACATTAACCATTGCCTACTGCAAAAAGAAAGAAGCTTCTCAGACTCAGGCTGCAAAGCAGATTTTTTTTTTTTGGTAGTTCAAATCAATTTTATTTTTTTAATTTAATTTAATCTTATTTACTTTTGTGCACTTCATATAATACATCTTAATTAAATTTAAAACCCCTCCTTCTTACCTGCCCCCCATACTCTCTCCCACCAGATTTCAGTTATTCCATCATATATGTTAAGTTCTAGGTCAAGCATTTGTCTCCAGATATAACTCGGTGCAAGTTCTTTCACTGGAGTCTAGTCAGCCTATGTAGAGTCACTTGCTTAAAGAATATCTACTCTCCCTCATCCCACAGTAATCCTTTGCCAATAGTTCCTTGGCTAGGGTTGGGGCCTGCTGCCCATTTCCCTAGTTCTATGCTGTGTTTTTGTCTGATCGAGTCAGCATGGGTCTTGTGCATGCTGTCATCATTGTTCCAAGTTCATGAGCAAGTTCCCAGAAGCCTGAAAGCCTGTTTCCTTGTATTCATGCACCATCCTTGGCTCTTTCAATCTTTCTACCCACTCTTCCACAGCTTTAATCTATGGACATAAACATAAATATTTAGAAGGCACTTTTAATACATGTTCATTTAACAAATCATCAGTAGTAGTTTCCACCACCTCTCAGAACTCTCCAGCCATAAGCTTTTGACTGGGTTTGTAGTACTAATCATGTATTCCCTCATATGCAGTATGCCTCAAATTTAATCAGAAAGTGGCTGGTTACCCGAAACAGTAATGCCACTATTGTACCAACTGGCACATCTTGCCTGGTGGGTCAGTATTGTAGCATGAGTCCACAGCTGAGTAAGACTGTTGATGACTTTTGACCCGCAGAAGGCTGCATGGCACCTTCCGGAACTGTGAATGCTAGTCAGCAGGGAGGAAGCACCCAGCTCATTTTAACTGGATTTCTCTATGCCTTCTATCCAAAGCAAAGAGTGTCTTCAACAATAGGGCCTTACCATCTGGTAGGTAGCCAAGAGCAATGACAGTAGATTATATTGTTTTGGGAGCCTCTTGGCACTAGCTGGCCAACAAATCATAGCCAGGTATCCCATATTTGGAACTAGGATTTTTATTTAAAAACCTATGGCTTCTAGGTGGATCATTGTCCACCCATGCAGGATACCTGTTGTGCCGGATAGCTTTGGTGTCAACTTGACACACCTGGGTTGAGGGAGAGATTCAACTGGGGAATTGCTTCCATTGGACTGGCTTGTCCTCATGTCTGTGGGGAATTTTCTTGATTGTTGAGTGATGTCGGAGGGCCCAGCACACTGTGAGTGGTGCTTCCCCTTGGCAGGTGGTCCTGTATTGTATAAGAAAGCAGGCTGAGCATGGATCAGGAGAGCTAAGCCAGCAAGAAGCATTCCTCCATGGCCTGTGCTTCAGCAACTGCCTCCAGGTTCCTTCCCTGAGTTCCAATGCTGAGCTTCCACAGTGATGAACTGTGACCAGGAGATGTGAGCCAAATTAAATCCTTTCCTCCCCAGAGTGTTTTGTCACAGCAATTGACATGAAACTAGAACACCTTTGTTGAAATTATTTTTTATTATATATTTTACTTAGTTCATACAGTAGTACATTTTGGTTTGGTTTTATTTTCATACAGCCTTAGTTTGGGTTGACCCTCCCACAAGTCCACACCTTTTCATCATCTTCTACTTCCCTCTTCTCCTTTCCTATCATATGTCACGTAGATTCCTAAAAGAGTAAGAGGGGCTGGGCGTGGTGGAGCACGCCTTTAATCCCAGCACTCGAGAGGCAGAGGCAGGTGGATCTCTGTGAGTTCAAGTCCAGCCTGGTCTACAGAGAGAGCTCCAGGCCAGATGAGACTAAAAGAGAGATCCTGTCTCAAAAATAAAATAAATAAATAAATAAATAAATAAATAAATAAATAATAAAAAGAGTAAGAGGAGTTGGGTGTGGGGGTGCACACCTTTAATCCCAGCACTTGGGAGGCAGAGGCAGGCAGATCTTTGTGAGTTCAAGGCCAGCATGGTCTACATAGTGAGTTCCAGGCCAGCTGGGGCTACAGAGAGACCCTGTATCAAAAAATAAAATAAGCCGTGCGTGGTGGCACACACCTTTAATCCTAGCACTTGGGAGGCAGAGGCAGGCGGATCTTTGTGAGTTCAAGGCCAGCCTGGTCTACAGAGTGAGTTCCAGGACAGCTGGGACTACAGGGAGACCCTGTCTCGAAAAGACCCCCCAAAAATAATATTAATAAATAAAATAAAATAGTAAGAGGAACACTTCAGTTATACATATTAGATATAAACTACAAGATATTAGAAATTCTGAGGATTTTTCTGGATGGGAACATATTGCACCTAGCATGNAAGAGAGGCCAGGCCAGCTCTGTGAGTTTCAAGGCCAGCATGGTCTACAAGTGAGTTCCAGGCCAGGCTGGGGCTACAAGAAAACACACACACACAAAAAAAAAAAAAAGCCGGCGTGGTGGACACACCCTTTGAATCCTAGCATGGGAGGCAGAGGCCAGGCGGCATCTGTTGTGAGTTCAAGGCCAGCCTGGTCTAAGAGTGAGTTCCAGGACATCGCTGGACTACAGAGGGACCTGTTTCCAGGAAAAGAACCCCCCCAAAAATTACATTAATAAAATAAAAATAGTAAGAGGAACACTTCAGTTATACATATTAGATATAAACTACAAGATATTAGAAATTCTGAGGATTTTTCTGGATGGGAACATATTGCAACTAGCATGCCAAGAGAGAGAAGTTGGAAAAGAGATAATGATCTGAATCCTGCTGAAAAATCAATATCAGATTATAATTCCACACCCCAAATGATACATGGTTTTCTTCTACATATGTAGGAAGAAAACAGGACAGTGAAACAAATGCAGAAGCTGGGGTCTGGGGATGTGTGTAGCTCAGTTGATGCCTAACATGAACAGACCTGGGCTTCGTCCCTAGCATTGTATAAACCACTCCTGCCTGTGCATGAGTGTATCTAGCGTCAGGAGGTGGAGCAAGACTGTTTAAGGGACTGTGACTTTAAGGCCAGTCTGGGCTAATGGATTGTGTTCTTGAGAAGAAAGAGAGAGGAAGGAGAGGAGGAAGAGGGAGGAGGAGGAGCGAGGAGGAGGGAGGAGGAGGAGGAGGAGAAGGGATGGAAAGGAGAAAGAGAAGAAAGAAAGGAAAGAAAGAAAAACGAAAGAAAGAAAGAACGAGAGAGAGAGAGAGAGAGAGAGAGAGAGGGAGGGAGGGAGGGAGGGAGGGAGGGAGGAAGGAAGGAAGGAAGGAAGGAAGGAAGGAAGGAAGGAAGGAAGGAAGGAAGGAAGGAAGGAAGATGCACATATTTAGCAATGTGGGAATCTTTTGGAGAAAGAAAATATATCCATTTGGCCCTGCACCCTATGTGTTCATCTCTATACCTAAGGTATAATTAAACAGGCCCTATTCACAATAATGTCTGAGTTCTCAAAGGAATAAGGAATGCTGCACTGCACTTGGTTTTGTCCTTACTGATATAGAAAGGTATGTTTTATAATAGACTTTAAGGGGAAAAAAATCATTGCATTTATACATTGTGCTATTTACTTCTCTTTTCTTCCAAATATTTTAACTGAGGTAACTCAAAGAAATAAACATTTAAATTTCCATTAAAGTATTTTATTCAATCTATCAGTATTCCTAGACAATCAATAATTATTAATACATATCAGATTTATTGACTGTAAAAATGAAACGGCTAAGTTGTGTGAATATGCCTCTGTGCTAATATTCTGAGTTTTCCTCTGGGGTAGCCTTGTTGTTTGCTGATGGCCTTTATTCATTTTGCTTTATTTGGGTTTTTTGCATTTTCTGTGTGTGATCCAGTGTGTAAAGGTACTCTAATGTACGGTGTATTAGTTTCTTAACAGCTCTCAATGCATATATCCATTGAAGTATTATACTGATGATTTACCAGAATTTCCCCAAGATAACTATGCTGTGAACTTATTAGAGCATCTTTCTCATTATTTTTCTCAAATATAGCTTAGAACCTGCAATATTATACATACTAAATAAACACGGAGGAAAAGAAGGGAAGGAGGGAAGACAAGGGGGAGATAAGTCCTGCGGGAACACACCTCTCAGTCTACTCAAAGCAGACACACTAACTGAACAGGGAAGACATTTCAACAGCACTAAATATACTGATGTCAAATTAAGATTAAAATTTAAGAGCAAATAAAACAAAAACAAAGCAATAGGAGTCTCGCTCTGAACCAGTTATTAGATCCTGCTTGCATGCCCTGGTTAGTCTCATAAATTCTTTATGTTTAAAATTTATTTATTTATTTGTTTATTCATTCATTCTGTGTGTGTGTGTGTGTGTGTGTGTGTGTGTGTGTGTGTGTGTGTATGCTACAGCGTACATGTGGAGGTCAGAGATGCAGGAGTCAGTTCTCTGTTTGTACCACATGGGTCTTAGGGCTTGAACTTGGGCTTACCAGGAAGCACCTTTACCCTCTGAACCACCTAAGTCTTAACTTCACATATTCCTATGTTGCACACAGATAAGCACAGTTCACTGAGCTGGTCAAAGTCTGTTTCAGGAGAAGCTCGGTTGTCCACTGCCACAGTGAACTGGAACGCTGTGGTGGATGCCTCAACAGCACAAGCAGGATGAGAGGAAACGCTAAGCCACCTTGTCTTTGCCTAAACTACCCGGATACCTGCTAACCCCTTCATTCTCTGTAGAATGCAGAGGCCTGACAGAGGTACAAACAGAAACCTGCCTTGCCTAACAGTTCACTGGGAGAGGTTTTGCCAAAATTACAGGTCTGCTGCTTTCAGACTTGAAGAACAGAAACTCAGAAGAGATTTACAGGAAAATGAAAGCATAAATAAAGTCTTTCCTGCTGCTAGCCTCCAGAGCAGGTTTGACTGGTAAAGCCACAATCTTATTACTGCATGGAATGAATGTACTGATTTCTGCCCCAGGCACATGCTTGGGGGACCTGGGATGGTTTCCGATCACTACCATGGCTCAAGAGGACATATGTCATTGTTATCTGTTAGGACAGCTAGAAAGATATTATTGTACCAAAATTAACTTTTTAAAATTAGAATGTATGATTACACCTTCAATCCAGCCCAGTCAGCAGTGTACCAGTGTTGCTTTGTGTTATTTTCCTATTACTATTCCAGGAAAAAGAAGTCTATCAGGAACTATCTGCAGCATAGAAAAAATAAATCTAAAATAGAGCATGGTTGCCCAGGTGATAGGGAAAGAGAAAACAGCAATTTAAAAGTAGGATCCCATGCCCTCTTGACCTTCAGAAAAAGGAAAATGACCTCACATATATATGGTCTAGTTCACATATAGAAGATTTTTCTTTTAGTCCTACAAGAATGAAATCCTCCATACAAATTAAAATATATTTAAGATATTCCCCCAAATACTCCAAAAATGTTTTTTCTTTGTGACTTCTTTAGTCTCACCTAAACTGCCCAAGATTGATTCTCCACAGTGGTTTCTACCCATGTCTGGAATTTATTTTTATTTTATTTTATTTTATTTTTTTATTTTTGGTCTTTTTGAGATAAGGTCTCCCAGTAGCCCCAGCTGTCCTGGAATTCACTTTGTAGACCAGGCTGGCCTTGAACTCATGATCTGCCTGCCTCTGCCTCCCAAGTGCTAGGATTAAAGGCAGCGCCACCACGCCCGGCTTGGAATGTTTTTATAATCTTTACATTCTCTCCTGCCTTCGCTCTCTGCCTAAAGATCGAGTTTACAGGGTCCCAACACAGGGTTTCCACTTAAGTAGCTTTCTTCTCTACTTGGACTCCTTATGTAATTTCTTCAATGACATAAACAAATTAGAACTATGCAAATCTATTTCTGACTTTTACCTCTTTCCTGCAGTAAGATGTAATCTTCAGGGGGCAAAGTCTTGTTGACTTCAATGTTTAACTCGCTGCTTGAGTATTGAATTGTTTTTTGAGTGAATAATACAAACGAGTTCTAACCAGAACATAATTCATTTACTTTGGAGTCATTTCTCTCTGTAAATAACATTCTCTTTCATTTCCTTCATTTGTAAAAGTATAATAGTTCTTAGGATAGAAATGTTGTGAGCATTAAGTGAAATAATGCTGGTTAAGAGCTATTCTTGGCTACACCAGAATGGATGGGAGGAAGATACAGAGAGCGAATGACAGTGTGAAGTATTCACTATGACCCTTCTGTTTGGGGATTATCATCAGAAAACTATGCTGCTGTAATTTAATTAAAAGGTGCATGTAGGCCTCTAGAAGGGAAGTATTCAATCGCCCCCCCCACCACCACCACTTAGGGACATTCAGGAGATAAGATATCTAAGTCATTCTGAAAGCTGTGGTGTTTTTTTTTTCTGTCCATACCCTTGGAAGAAAGCAACTGTGAAGTTGTTGTGAGGTGGAGAAGATTTTTAGGACTTAATAGCACCATTTTCCACCATAACAATCCCCATTGTTCCTACTAGCACCACTGCACAGCTAAAGAAAAGGAGAGGCTGGAGAGAGAGGAGAAGCCAACCACTGAATTACTATAAGAGAGAAGTCAAACACCAGGGAAGAGAATTAATCTACATGAAAATGCACAGAATAAAAACAACCCTAAATGGCTGGGCCTGGTAGCACAAGCCTTTAATCCTAGCATTTAGGAGGCAGAGGCCAGCCTGGTCTACGTAGTGAGTTTCAGGCCAGCTGGGGCTACAGGGAGACCCTGTCTAAAAAGACAAAAACAAAAAACAAAAACAAAAAAACCCAACCCTAAAGGCCTAGAGAGATGATGGTTCAGCAGTTAAGAACAATGGCTAATTTTGCAGAGGACCTGGTTTTGGTTCACATCACTGACAAGGCAGCTTACAACTGTCTTAACTCCAGTTCCAGGGGATCTGATGTGCTCTTCTGGCCTTTGAGTCCCTCCACATGTTGCGTTTATATCCTTTCAGGCAATACACTCGTACACAAAATTAAATAAACAAACAAATAACCACTAAGAAACTTTTCAGTTTCATACTTAGGTATATGGCTGTCATAAATTTAAGGAAGCTTTTCCCATCACAAGTCATATACACAGAAAGTATAAAATTTACAAAGAAGAATGCAATTGTTAATTTTACAATTTTAAAATTTTAAATATTATTGTTTAGTAGTCAACATAAAATTAAGTTTTTTTAATGTAGAAAATGTTCAAATCAGTCATTTTTTTTGAATTGTTTATTTTTCACTATTCCTCTGTGGAACTCAACAAAATATTATGTGATGAACTTTATTTTCATCTCTAGTCACAGATCTCCAAGCAAAATTTCCTCAAAAAACTGGAATAACTAAGCCAGGTGTGGTGACGCATGCCTTTAATCCTAGCACTTGGGAAACAGAAGCAGGCAGATCTCTTGTGTGTTCAAAGCCAGCCTGGTCTGTATAGTGAGTTCCAGGACAGCTGGGGCTAAAAAAAAAAAAAAAAAAAAAAAAAAAAAAAAAAAACCAAAAACCTGAAATAACTAAATAACACACTAAGGTCAATATTTCCAGTGACAGCACCTCCAGAGTATTTGGTGATATATGCCATGTAGCCAAGCTGTTAGCAGATGGGAGCGGGTAGTGTTACAACAGGTATTTTTGGACACCACTTAGCTTTGAAAAAGTTTCTGCAAACAACACAAGATGTCAGATTTCTTTCTTTTTTTTCTTTTTTTTTTTTTTTTTTTTTTTGGTCTTTTTGAGACAGGGTCTCCCTGTAGCTCTGGCTGTCCTGGAACTCACTCTGTAGACCAGGCTGGCCTTGAACTCACAGAGATCCGCCTGCTTCTGCCTCCCAAGTGCTAGGATTAAAGGCGTGCGCCACCACACCCGGCGAGATGTCAGATTTCTAATTAACAACTAACAATATTAACACATCTAACATTCCTGTTGTATTGTAGTTGCATTCTGACAATCCCTTAGAATATTAAGGGAAGCAAAGATAGAAGTAGAGAGGAAAGAAGGAAGAGTAAGGGGCAGGGAGGGAGGAAGGGAAAGAAGAGTCAAACTGTAAAGTTATAGTTTTGATCTGAAATAAAATAATTCTATTTCACAAAGTGCATGTCCAACTATACCAGAAGATGTATGAAACTATAAGATTCTTGAATCCACATGAAATAAATGAAATCTGGTTAGCAACAAGGGAGGGAAGGGAAACTCATTGTATGTAGGAACAGGGAGTAAAAAGGATGGGGGTATACATTTACCATTAGAAAAATGTGGTAGACAAAAAAATGCCTCATCCTAGGAGTGAGAAATATCTACGTCCTAAACCCCAGAACCTGTGAATTCAGTATGGTACAGAGCAGAGAAAATCTAAGGCCACATGGATAGAATTAAGTCAGCCAATCAGTTAACCTTAAAATAGGAATATTTTCCTGGATTGTCTGGGTGGGCTTTGTGTTGTCATGGGGTA
The DNA here is from genome assembly GCA_009823505.1 of Rhizomys pruinosus. Taxonomy (NCBI): domain Eukaryota; kingdom Metazoa; phylum Chordata; class Mammalia; order Rodentia; family Spalacidae; genus Rhizomys; species Rhizomys pruinosus. The sequence continues at coordinate 2,105,016 of VZQC01012735.1, read as the reverse complement.
ACTAAAAGTAGGAATCAAAGAGAAACATGAGGAGGCAGAAGCCGTGCCAGAGACATACGTATGAAAGGAGCACAGACAGTGGAGGCGGACACAAGATAAGGAAGCTTCTGAAAGCTAGAATAGACTAGAACCAGATTCAACCTCAGTGCCTCTAACAGGCAACGCTGTCTCCCTAAAGACTTGCTTAGCACATTACACCTACGTTGAAACTTAACCTAAGAAACTGTAAAAGAATAACTGTGTGTTGTGTTAGGTATTTAGATTGTGATCATCTTTTACCACAGCAATACAAAATTAATGCAATTAGCAAACAGATAGGCTGACTCAAATGAAAAAATAAAGAGTAAATAAGGAGAAAGGGATGCAATATGGCACCCTCTCAAATGAGCTAAACCTTCAAGATGTAGAGTCAAAATAGTTCTTCGAATTTTGTCATAGAAAGAGACTGTGATGCATGATATTTTGGGAAACCTGAAAACCTGACAAAGTATATGCTGCGTTTTTGCTTTTAGAACTTGAACTCTGGTCCAGAGAGATGGCTGGGCCGGTGAGAGTGTTTACCGTGCCATCATGGAGTTCACATTCCCAGCACTCACATAAAAAGCTAGGCATGGCCATGTGGTCTGTGACCCTGGCACTCAAATGTGGGAAGAGGACAGAGACAGGATGACCACTGGAGCTTGCTAGAAGTAAGTCTAGCCAATAAACATCGAGTTCTAGGTTCAATAAAAGACCTTGTTTCAAGGAATTGGTCAGATGATTGAGGAGAATACCTGATGTCCTCCTCTAGCCTCTACATCCACATGCAGACCTGGGTATCTGCACCACACATACATATACACACCAATGATAATAGTAACTCCAAATATATCTGCTGGTAATGGGTAATAAAGCATGACTGGGAGGAGCTACACAAGCAAACACCTACCTGACAAGAGCATAAGGAAGAAAGCACAGTGGTCTCCTAAGACAGAACCTGAGTTTAAAAGTAATTGCCAACTCAAGATTATTGATGTCTCTGTCCACAATAGATCATCTACTAATGAATTGCAAAATAAGTATAGAAGTTATTGCCTGGAATGGTGGGCCATGCATTTAATCTCAGCACTGGGGGGAAGAGATAGGCAGTTGGAGGCCAGCCTGGTCAACATAGGAGCTCCAGGCCCCTGTCTAAAAAAAATATATGTATATATTATATATAAATATAAATATAAATATAATATATTTATATATATGTATAATTGGAAACTTCAGTTATCTTCCCTAATGATCTGTAATAGGACTTCTGAGTTTGCTATTTTACATTAACCTTGTGATACTCTAAAAGATAATAAAGCAGCCACAAAGCTCTTTAATGTATTTACACATATTAGCTACCCATGCAGACAACACAAGTGAATTGTTTACATGATGCAAACATCAGAGCCACGACTAACATAAGGAACATGAGGTTCCATGCTCAAGAAATTTAAAGAGGCGTTTGCCTGAGTTTCACCTTTTTACCTTTTTCCATCACTCACCAAACCCTAATCCAAATATCCTAATGCCTTTCCCAAATTGTTGGAAAACTCTTATAAAATAGCCAACATGATATATTTATGTTGGCACCAAAACTTCATTCCTGGAAAATTCTAGTAATACTCCTCATTTTCTTTTATTTATTTTTTTGTATGTGTATGAATGTACTGTCTGCATGTAGGCTTGTGCATCCGTGTCGTGCAATGCCGCAGAGGTCAGAAGAGGGTCTCGGATTCCCCTGGAGCTGGAATTCTCCTGGAATTGGAGTTTCAGACGGTTCTTAGCCGCCATGTGGGTGCTGAGGATCGAACCCGGGTCCTCTGCAAGAGCAGTCGACGCTCTTAACCGCTAGGCTATCTCTCCAGCCCCTCTTCATTTTCATTAATTCATTATCGCTGTTATACATTTTTAACTTTCAGCAAGAAAACATGCTTTTTAATCATTGTATGGCAAAAGGGTGACACAAATCCATTTGAAACTAGAATGCCAGTGAACTGATAACATTACTTTAATATTATTTAACGGATTTCCTATAAAAAGGACGGTCTCTTCTAAAGCATTTATTCTATCCTGGAGTCCCTTGTCTACATGTTCTTGTAACATAAGAGCTATGAAAACATTTTTTTTTCTTTTTTTTTTTTGGTGTTTTCAAGACAGGGTCTCCCTATAGCCCCAGCTGTCTTGGAACTCACGCTGTAGACCAGGCTGGCCTTTGAACTCACAAAGATCCACCTGCCTCTGCCTCCCAAGTGCTAGGATTAAAGGTGTGCACCACCATGCCCGGCTAGAAACATTTTTTGAAAGTTGTTCAACATGGTTTGCAGTATGAATTTGCTGTACTAAGGCAGTGGTAGAAATGGCAAAACTTTCAAGCAGCCACAAAATGTTTAGGTCTAGCAAGCAAGTAAAACTTGTAAGCCTGCATCATCAGACCAAATCCTTTTTCTTAGTAGTTAATAATTCTATAAATTAGTGGGTCTCACTGTGACAGTTACAATCATGCAAATATCAGAGATTCATCATGTCCAGCTTCCTTCTGCACTCTCTATCCTTTACTCTCTCCTCCTACCCTCTTTCCAGTCTTTAAGGACCCCTCATCTACTTCCAGATCAACCCTGACTTTTCAAAGACTTGTTCTGTGATTTCTGTCCTCAATAGAAAAAAAAATCCAATAACTAATTGCAGTTTTCACAATTATGTATGTGTTGTTCAGTTTGTTGGATATATATATATATATGTGTGTGTGTGTGTGTGTGTGTGTATTTACTTTAGTGAATTAAAAATTAAAGAACTGTATTTAAAAGTTTCATTATGGGGCTGGGAAAAATGGCTCTGTCAGTAGAATGCTTGCCATGCAAACATGAAGACCTGAGCTCAGCTGCTCAACACCCATGTAGAAAGCCAAGCACAGCACGTCTATAATCCAGTGCAGAGAGGCAAAGAAACTGGATCCCTGGAGCCCACTGGCCGGCCAGCCCAGCTGAATTGATGAGCTCCAAGTTCAGGGAGAAGCTGCCTTGGAAAATAGGGTGGAGTGGAAAGAAAGGAAATGAGAGAACCGCGCTTCCAAAAAGACCACTTTGAAGGTCAGTATGATCATTGAATTATTAAAAGTGTAGTCAAGTAATATAATGGAGTGGTAAGAATAGAACAGATGACAAACGTTTCAGTGAAATAATCCACAGACCCAGTAGAACAGAGCAACGCTGTACCTAGAACACTGTGCTGTGGCCCAAGATAACCACTGATGTTTTTTGCAGTGATTCACTTTAAGCACAAAGAAGGTACACTAAGACACAAAATCCAAGATTATTTGTTTCTGCAAGGTATGCATGGTTTTTCAAACATATCTCTATTTTTCATATTTCTTTTTTTTTAATTTATTTATTTTCATATGTGTATGAATGTACTGTCTGCATGCAGGTTTGTGCACCCATGTCATGCAATGCCGCAGAGGTCAGAAGAGGGTGTTGGATTCCCCTGGAACTGGAGTCAAAGACGGGATGCTGGGGATCGAACCTGGGTCCTCTGCAAGATCAGTCGGCGCTCTTAACCGCTAGGCCATCTCTCCAGCCCCCATATTTTTCATATTTCTAAAAACATACTCGGTTATATGGCAAAACATTAATAAAGATCTGGTAAATTTGTATAAATAAGGTTTACTAATTCATGCTATCAGACTAATCCTAAACCCTGCTAAAACTTAACCCTCATATCTTTTATGTTGAAGCTACAGTAAGCTGTTTTCAAATGAGCAGGATGTATCACATATCTATATCATTCTGAATTTTTTTCCAACTTTACACTTTAGTTGGGAGGCTTTGTCACTTTTCTTTGATATGATCATGTTTTTAAAAACAAGCCCTCACACATGCCATTAATTACAAAACCAATAGTAAGTACATGTAAAGTAAGACCTAGTGAAAGTGTTTAAAGGGTCTCAGCTAAAAATGGTATTTCTCTATAATGCAGAAGTGATTGAACAAATGAAGCAGTTTAAAGAGAACAAACCATTTGGAGAATAGGAGATTAAGCAGATTTTTAAAAATAGAGAAAGAAAATTGAGCATTAGGAGTCACAGATACAGCACAAAGGAGAGGGAGTGCCTATTGATCACGAGAGAGCTAACCAAGGGCTGAGCCAGTGTAGGGTAAAGAGAAGGCAGACAGAGCTACAGAGAATTTGAGAAACAGATACAGGAACAGAACTACCAAAGTCTTGGTCAATAGTTAGTAGTAACTTCAAACACCCAACTGAAGGATATAAAGAATATAAAAGAAAAAAAAAAGCCGGGCGTGGTGGCGCACGCCTTTAATCCTAGCACTCGGGAGGCAGAGGCAGGCGGATCTTTGTGAGTTCAAGGCCAGCCTGGTCTACAGAGTGAGTTCCAGGACAGCTGGAGCCTCCAGGGAGACCTTATCTCAAAAAAAAAAAAAAAAAAAAAAAAAAAACAAGCAAAAAAACCACCTAAACACAAAAGTAGTGGAAATACAATCAGCCTATCAGGCAGGAATGAACTTTTTATTTATTATTTTTATTTTATTATGTGTGATGCAAGTATTGCCTGTGTAAGACCCGAATCAAGCCTTACCCTTGAGAGACCCCTGAGTGAGAGACGCGGAGACAAGACTCTCGATGCAAAAGCAAGAGGTTTATTCCTCTGGTGTGCCAGGGTTCACCTGTACAACAGGGAGAGGCGAACCCTGAGCAATCTCTGCATACAGTTCTTATAAACTGAGAGCAGGGTAGGAATCCAACCCAGGTCTCCTGCAGGACAGGTCTGCAGGTGGCTTGGGGCCAGGGCCTTCAGGGTGGTTCTTCCTGGAATTATCCTGTTACCTGCTGACCTAGGGAGGGATTGCTATTTGCTAACCTAGGGAGGGAAAAGGCTCCATCCCTGATAAGTTGGCTTGCAGGTCTTTTATACAGGGTCTAGGGGAATCTTGGTGGGGTTTGGGTAACTTCTAGCCTTATTGGATAATAGCAGAGTTACAGCTCATGGTTAGGTCAGCCCACCTGCCCCCACATACCAAAGGTTATCTTTAGACACAGTCTTGGGACAGGAACAGAAACAGGTTAAGGGGAATTTTTCTTTATCGGTTCAGACTGGACCTGTTTCTGGGATGTATCTGGGACTTCAGCCTGGGAGAAAGTGAATGCTTAACCTTTGTCCAGAGTAGAAGTCTGGAATCAACTCTTATCTCTTCACCTGCATGTATGTTAAGTGCATCCTTACAGTGCAATGCCCACCTAGGTCAAAAAAGGGTGTCCTTATCCCCTGGAACTGGAGTTACAAATGGTTGTTAGTTGCAGTGTGGGTGCTAGGAACAAACCCAGGTCCCATGCAAGAGCAGGTAGTGCTCTTAAGAGCTGAGCCAACTCTCCAGCCCATGGATACATTCTAAAGAGACAGTTGGGCTCCCCTCTTTGGCTACCAGACTATTGAAATGGAACCCAAGAAATTTGAATTTCCCCAGGAATCTCCTGCTGGGAAAATAAAAGTCTAAAGCCCTGGGGGGCATCAAGAGGCAAAGTTGTCTGCTAGAGGTGGAACTTAGCTCCTGGAGAAAGATTTGTAACTTGTCAGAAGACATTGCAGGAGAGACAAACCTTGCAGGACAGACTGAGAGTTGAGAAAATGGTGGGGAGTGAGGGAAATAATTACAAAGAATCCAACCCTTTTTTTTTTTAATCAAAGAATGGTCACTGGAATGTAACCTTTGTGATGCCATTTCCTAATCCCTCCCAACTTTTGTTTTTCAAAGCCTTGCTGCATTCCAGTAATTTGATGGCCTGGAGCAGCCATTGACCCTTCCCCTTTTCCTTCACTTCTTTTGCATGGATTCTTTTGAAACCAGCCAACCAGGAAAGACTATACACCAGCCAATGGGGAAAAGACACAGTACTCTTGCATTAGAAGAAAAACTGAAATTTCCCCCAGTTGCTCACTACCCAAATGAAGTAGCACATCTTTTTGAAAAAGTAAAAGATGCCTGCTTAGTTACTTTCACTTTATCCATCTTCTTTGTGAGGTATCAATGGGGCTCCCTAGTCCTAAGATTTTGTTTCTAACAGTGGGAGACCTTACCCAGGCTGAGCATAGTGGCTCATGGCTCTAATCCTAGCACTCAGGAGGCAAAGGCAGGTGGATCTTGGTGAAATGGAGGCCTTCCTGGTATAAATATCAAGGTCCAGGCAGCCAGGGCTACAGGGAAACCCTGTCTCAAAAAGACAAAAATAAATGAGTAAATAAGTCTTACCCTTGTGTCAGCCACCAAAGATTGGCTTTGGGAAATGGGTCATTGGTTCTCTTTGTCCCCTTCCCAATGTGGCCACACTGAATCAATCTCTTTTCTTTCCATTTCACTATTCATTTGGTTCTTTTAATTGGCTTACATTAGGTGGTCAAATGTGGCTTGTGGCAACGCTGTGGCCAAGATCAGTAACAAAAACAAGCAACAGCTATCTTAGTAAAATTAAAGTCACCATGGGAAAATTATGGTGTACATCAACACAATAGGAGCTGTGTTACATGGATGACGAATGAGCTAAGGTAAATCCCAAAGGAAGTTTGGAGCCTTTATGTTGTCTCAATCAATTTTTCCTTCAGGGAGAGCAGCATGTGCTCACTCAAGCACATGCTCTGGTGTCCATTTTAGCACTTCATCTCCCTCCTACCACTGCAGACTCAAAGACTGATCAAGGAACAGTGGCCAGAAACACTTCTGTTTAAGGGGAATTTAATGGGGTTTTTCATACAGAACAAATGGGGGAATTCTTCACTTACAAGACCCCTTGGGTACTCCCTTCACATCCATACAAGGCCAGACTCCACAGTCTCGCAGAACATGGCACCAGAGGGATCCCACAGAGCCCAGTGCAGCAGCGCTCCTGGGTTTCCAGCCCTTAGTCCCTACCCCTATGTAAAATGGTTGGGAAGGGTCACTGGATCCATAGCTCCACCTCTGTTCTGTAGCACCCTCTGCAGTGTCTGATGTCCAGGAACAGTCCATTTGTCATATTTCCAATTAAAAAAATGTATCTAATATATCTGAGTTCGAACCAAACATATATGCTGTCAATAGTGTGAAAACAAATGTGCCAGGAAGGATATAGAAGGGGAAATTGGCCTGTGCTCTCAAATATAGATGGAGATTCTAAATGATAGCATTGATGAGAAGTAGATACTGAATATTAAAGAAATTATGACAATGGGCAATTTGGGCAATGGGACATTTGCAGTTCATTTTCTTGGCAGGGCCTTCCAAATGAGCCAGTTTGTCTTTAACTTTCCACTCACCTTCTCTTCCTTTCAATCTTTCTAACCTCCTGCATTTTTCTTGATTATTCAGCCTCTATGTAGTTTTCCAAAGGCAAGGATTGGCCCCCCTGATAATATGCATTAAAATATTGGTTTGGAGTATATTGTGTTTTACATTTAAATAGAAAGTAGACAAAGGAAGGTAGACAAAGGAATGCAGTACTGGTGTTCAATGAAGCAACTGGGAGGACTTAGAAATGTCAACAGGGCCCTCTTGGACCACACCCCTATGTTGCAGTTAAAACATTTTTAATTTCTATATGTATTCTGCCATGCCCACTCAAATGGCTATTTTATGTCCCCATAGTCTAAGGGAATTTGAAATGCTCTGGATTAAAGTTACTACTCAGTGTTAGGTTCATTTTGAGGGGAGACCTGGCATGCTGAAAGAAGAAAATGTCAGGACTCTGATGAAAAGGAATTCACATTTATTTTAGGCATGGCGGCTGGCCTACATGTGCCAGGATTAGGATGAACAGTGTCAGAATGTTCCCAGAATGGCAGTTTTATACCCAAGCATACAAGGAAATGAGTTTACAAGGAAGTGGGGGTGAGGAGATGGGGAATTAGGTGGGTCTATTGCTGGTATCAGGAGGGTCATCTCAAGATAAGCTGAGGCTTGGGACTGGGATCAGGTGAGGCATGACTGCAGGATGTTGCAGCAACTTCTGCCTCAGTTGGCTTCCTGGAATCCCTGACTTTGATGGGCTATGACCTTACATTCCACACTTTTGTGTCATAGGAATAGGGTTAACGTTTTCAGTATGGTTGCTTTGTGCTGATGGGGGATGAAGAAGAGGGGGTTAATGACAACAGGGTGGGATGTTTTACATCTGGGTGTCACCATTGTCAGCAGGGATGTGTTTGTATTTGTCTGAAGGGAGAGCAAGTAAAAATTGATTAAAACTGATACAGGTGAGTTGTTGGGTATGGTCTTGCAAGCACCATATAAGGCCGTGAATTATTACCACAATGAAGGATGAAGCCTAAGGTTACTTAGGGGTTCAATTAGGGGTCACAGTCATGGTGGTTATGCCACCCAAGATTCCCCATTCTGAGGCCAGGAGGAAGGCACAGTTTTTGGCATTCCCAGCATCTGACAGAGGCCAGGCTGCTAAGAAACTCAAGAAACTGCCTATATTTTGTCTTTTAATAAGATTTGAAATTTTATACCTGAAGTATAATTTCTCAGGCTTTACTGATTATTTATTTTAGTTATATTTTCCTTTTGGATTTCGAAGGGCACATAGTTAGCCTGGATTAACCAAGGTCTTTGTTTTCTCAAGGTCAGTTGAGGGATTACTCTGGTTTTTGAAGGTAGGGGAGCCTCTGGCACCTTTTAGCTTTTCATTTACCAGTTCCATCCATGTGAGAACAAGTCAGGTCTTGCTGGACCAGGCTTCCATTTTTGAAGCATGAGGCAACATTCCTCTGTGTTGACCTTCCTTTTTACAGACTGGACACTGGTTTGGAGTTAGTGGATCTCCAAGACCTCCCTGCACAGGAAGACTGGTGACTCACAATTGCAGGACATTTCAAGAGATGCCCCCATACATAGTCCCCTAGGACTTAGTTGGCAAGGAACAAAGTTGTCCCTTAAGTCCCTAAGCAGAATTGGTATGGGCATTAAGTATGGTTGTTAACCATACAGAAAGGCTAAATTACACCAGTCTGATACTTTTAGTTACTGTATAATATTTTAGATAAGGCTTGGACAAAATAAGCATCCTTGTATAATAGTGACTGGAAGGGGGATTTAACACCATAGGTTGAGCAGGAATAGCCCATGGGAGAGTATTAAACAATTTCAGGTGTATCTTAAATGTAAACTGTTTACTACAATTAACTACAAACAGGAACAATCCCTTTCTTTCTCAGACACCTGATATCCTGATTTATGTTCTCCCAGAAAGGCAGGAGTTGTATCACATACCTAAAGACAGGAAAAAAGCTGATAGGGATTACCAAGCACATCCAAACTGTCTCCTTCTGGATTGGATGGATCTGGTTCAGGAGGTAGAACCTAGCCTCTTTTGAGCCAAATTATCTTGTTAGGTCAAAGGAAATATCAAAAGTAACACTTGTGTGATACAGAGAGGCATAAAGTGCATCTTTCAGTAGCCAGAGGTAACCCACTACTTGTCTGTTTCCATTTAATCCAAATCTGTAACAGGAGTCCAGTACAAGCCAGGAGTGCACTGAAAATTAACAACAACTCTGTATATTTATAACCCATTAGTAAACTAGCTCAAGTGTTTATACCAATTTTATCTTGGAAATATTTAGCCAATTTAATTTAATACACATATCTTATCCTTCTACTAAACCTTGAAGTGCTATGTAGATAAAGCTTGGGCAAAAACTGAACACTCTTAAATAAACCTTGACTAGATATACATTTTGCTTAAAATTAAGCTTATTCATATAGTCTCACCTTTTACCTGCCATAACAAACTTCTTTAGACTTTTCTTGTAAACTGTGAGATGTCCTGGAAAGCCTGTTCTCTTTAAATGCTTAGAAATAAGTCACAACCTGGAATTTAACAATCTTAGCAATTTGATATCAACTAAACTAGTATTCATTTTTATAATTATTCCCTTAGAATTGAGTATGAGTCTATAATTTTAAGCAGTCCCATAAAATAAATACTGTGGTTAGACACAATGTCATGACAAACTAGTTTCAAAACCAAAACTTTAGAGCATTTTCAGAATTGTAGTAAATATCCCTAATTGGGTTTCCAACTTAATAAGAGATGGAAAATGAGATGGGCCAGATGAACTCCATTTTGTTCAGAAATCAGTATTTCCGACCTTAACCTAAAACCTCTACTCTGCTGGGATTGCAGGTATACTAGGATAAAAGGTGTGGCCTACCACACCTGGTTGACCTGGAGAACTCTCAGGAGTTCTCCCCACCCCCTGCCCCACCCCCAGGACCCAGGCTCAAGGTGTGGTGAGATTAGCTAACTTCTGCTCTTTGTAAAATGCTCAATATGTTAATCAAATACCTCTGCTCTTGAAAATGCTTGCTTCTGATCGATAACATTAATAAGGCAATAAAGATCCATCAATTATTAAAGACCATTTAAAGATTGACAATCATGAGTTTGATTCACTCACAGTTGTCTGCAGTCAACTCTCTCCTACAGACACAAGCACACAGCACACAGCACACAGCACGCAGGGTCAGAGGGGACAGACTAACAGGCTTGAGGAACACAGACCTAGGCTTTGCTTCTTATGAGGAGGAAGAGGGGGGAACAGATAGGAAATCACTGTAGGAACACAATAAAGCCCAATAAGTATCCCAGGCTGCCCTTTCTCACCCCTTGGAGGCAACAGACAGACAGGGTTGACCCAGGCTATCCCAGAGATTAGCTCCTATAATGCACCCCAGAAGAAGCCATGTGGCATGGCAACTGAATGGGTCTCTTGCAGAGAAATAGAAGCACAGCTGCCACGTGGGCACTCCAAGGGGATCAAGAATTCCCCAAGCACCAAAAACCTCCACCCAAGGCAGACCAAGATTCCTGACTAACTGCTACTGAAATTTTACTAGCTAGCAAAAGGCAGTTTATTTCTGGTCCTTTGAGACAAGGTCTTCCTGTAGCAGCTGGCTGGGAACTCAGCAAGCAGATCAGGTGGGCTGACCTTGGGCTCACAGAAACCTGCCTGCCTCTGCCTCCCAAGGGCTGGGATTAAAAGTGTGGTAGGACTAAATGTGTGCTGGATTTAAAGGGTGGACCACCATGCCCACCTGGTTTAAAAGACTCTTAAAAGTTCAGCTGCCCTAGGCCACATAATTTGGGAATGAATCAGGGCCTACTGCCAAGCAAAAAGTATGATGGTGTGGTGAGATTAGCTAACTTCTGCTCTTTGTAAAATGCTTGATATGTTAATTAAATACCTCAGGTCTTTCAAATACTTATTTCTGATCCAGGAATGGGGTGTGTTTGTAGTTTCCCTATGAGGCCATTGCATGTCCTGGGGGGTGTCCCCTAACATCCGCACACCATAAAGGTGTGGGGAACAAGTGCCTCTTTTCTTTGGAGCCTCTATGACGAGGGAGGCACTCATAAAATTCCCAAGCTAAAGGCTGTAAGTTTGCAAGAAATCACAGAAAAGTAAATAAGGAGGAAGGGACAGGAGAGAGAGAGAGAGAGAGAGAGAGAGAGAGAGAGAGAGAGAGAGAAAGTAGCCACAGTAAGAAGGAAGTGACCAGCCAAAAGGTATCCCTATATGACTCGTATTCCCAAATGAGTTCTCTGCATTGCGTACAGTCCCACTATCTGTGGGGAGAGAGCCTGGAGGTTCGAGAGTCACCAACATTCCAGAACAACTTTCTAGCAGCAAGCCAGAGTAGACCTTGTGGGTCGATGGGTGACTCTGATCAAAAGGTAGCCACTCCAGGGAAAGGGAGGGAGAGGAACTGTAAGCAGGCAAGAGAGAGAGAGAGAGAGAGAGAGAGAGAGAGAGAGAGACTCAAGGAGAGAAACTTGGGGGAGAGAGAGAAAGAGAGAGAGAGAGAGAGACTCAAGGAGAGAAACTTGGGGGAGAGAGAGAGAGAGATAGATTTTTTTTTTTTTGTTTTTTTGTTGAGAGAGAGAGAGAAAATGATAGAATTATTAGAGAGATGAGAAGATAGAAGAGGAGACTAGAAGATATAGAGAGAGAGAGAGATATAAAATACAGTTCTCTATTCCTCATCTCATCTGTCGTGTTTTTTTGCATATCTTACCTCCTGTGTTTGGTACTACTGCTAGGTAGGCAGTTCGGGCTGAATTGCGTGCTTTTCTTTCCTTCTTTCCATCTTCTTTCTTTTTCCCTATTCTCTGCTATTTCATCACAGAAAGATCCACCTCTAGTACTGTTTCTCCTGTAGTCAGAATTCATGGATCCAGGAACCAAGGGTTGGAAGTGTGGCAGTGATTCCACTCCCTATCACCCCTATTGACCCAGTAGAAAAATTTTTGCTTCCTTACCCACGAACTTGTGTTCCGCTGGTCTAGATGTTTTGGCTCCAATGGGGGCGTGCTTTTTTGCAGGAGATACAGCAAACGTTGTATTGAACTGGAAGCTAAGACTTTCCCCCTGGCCACTCGGGGCTTCTGCTACTGCCTTTAAGCCAACGGGCTAAGGAAGGAATAACAGTAGTAGGAGGATTGATTGATCCAGACTACCATGGGGGAAATTGGACTTTTTAATCCACAATGGGGGCAAGGAAGATTTGTCTGGAAGGCAGGAGATGACTTGTAGGGTGCCTTCTGGTTCTAACATGTCCTATGATTAAGGTCAATGGAAAACTCCAACAACCCAAACCAGACAGGACAATAAAGGGCCCAGACCCTTCAGGGATTGAAGGTATTGGGTCAGACTCAGCCAGGCAGGAGCCAAGACTGCAGAGGTGCTTGCTAATGGTGGAGGAAATAAAGAATGGGTAGTAGAAAAAGGTAGTTATAAATATCAGCTGAAGCCACGGGACCAGTTTCAGAAACATGGATTGTAATACATATGAACTTTCGTCCTATTTTGGGTTAAGAATTGTGCATATATATAGATAGATATATATATATAGAGATTATATATTTAATTGGATTAAGTGTCTTCCCTTTTGCATGGTGCAACTGAAGATATGTGTTAAGTGTTTTGTCTATTTGTTTAAAAAGGGGTTATTAGGTACTGAAGGACTAAGTTCTTCTCAGGACATTACCACCTACTCTAAGGTATGATGCTTTGCTATTGCCATGAGATACTTATAACTGTTTAGGTTGGAAGTATTAATTATTACCCTGTCAAATCGTTTGGCAATTGACATTTAAAAATCAGAGGGCTAATTGTTATTGGGTGTCAAGTTGACAAGGGGTGGACTTGTGATGGTTAATCCTGGGTGTCAACTTGACTGGACTAAGGAACAAATAAGAGAAAAGGGTCTTCTGATTGGACCACCTCAACCCGGATGGCCCACCCCAAATGTGGGTGTTACCTTCTGCCGGCAGGCAGTATTTAAGGCCACGGCAGCGGGAGCTGGTCCTTTTTTTCCTTCTTCCTGCGGCTTGCCTCTCTCTCATCTGGTGAGTTTGTCTTGCTGCTGTGATCAACCTTTCGGATCCCAGCGTGTACTGAGACTGGCAGATCTCCTGGAATCCATTCGGGCCTTCAGCACTAGACTGGGACTCCTGAGACATCCAGCCTTGCAGACTGAGCAGTTCCCTGGATTCCCGGCCTCTCCAGTTCGGCGCTATTGTTGAGCTCCGTCACGTGAGCAAATCAATAAATTGTATATAGTATATATATTCATCCTGTTGCTTCTGTTTCTTTAGAGAACCCTGACTAATACAGAGAGAGAGAGAGAGAGAGAGAGAGAGAGAGAGAGAGAGAGAGAAAGAGAGAGAGAGAGAGAGACTCAGGGAGAGAGAGACTCAGAGCTATGGAGGAGGGGGGGACAGATATGAGAGCCTGGGTTTGGAAGAAGGAGAGGGAGGAAGGGAGGGAGGGAGGAAGGGAGGAAAGAGAGAGGAGTTAGGTGGAAAGCAGTACTTTTGGATGAAACCAATTGTGGTACAGAGCCTGTACCTGGCAGCTTGTCTGATTGGGGTCCATCAGCCATGCCCAACCCAAGCAGCCACAGTCTTGAACCTCGACTGATTTCACAGTACCAGATGTTAGGTTCATTTTGAGGGGAGACCCAGTGTGCTGAAAGGAGAAAATGGCAAGACTCCAATTAAGAGGAAACCGGATTTATTTTAGGCATGGTTCCTGGCCTAACTGTGTTGGGATTAGGATGACCAGTGTTAGAATGTCTCCGGAATGGCAGACTTAAAAATTTTTTTTATTAATTTTATTTATGTGTATGAATGTACTGTCTGCATGCAAGTCTGTGCACCTGTGTCGTGCAATGCCGTGGAGGTCAGAAGAGGGTCTCGGATTCCCCTGGAACTGGAGTTCTTCTGGAATTGGAGCCCCAGACTGTTCTGGGCCGCCATGTGGGTGCTGGAGATCAAACCCGGGTCCTCTGCAAGAACAGTCGGCGCTCTTAACCGCTAGGCCATCTCTCCAGATAGAAGCACACATGGAAGTGAGTTTACAAGTTTACAATGAATATATTCCTCATGTATTCATTGGTTTTATTTTATTTTATTTTTTGGTCTTTTCGAGTCAGGGTCTCCCTGTAGCCCCAGCTGGCTTGGAACTCACTCTGTAGACCAGGCTGGCCTTGAACTCACAAAGATTCCCCTGCTCTGCCTCCCAAGTGCTAGAATTAAAGGTGTGTGCCACCATGCCCGGCCCTCATGTATTCATTGTAAAAAGAAGAGACTTGCCATAAAATCTGAGAAATTATCAATAGCAGACAAAATGTTGACAAGATGGACAGTTCTCCAGGGATTAGAGAAGAGGAGAGAAATTACTACAAAATTAAAATATAATGATTCCCAGGACTAAGGTAATAGGCAAAATGTTGAAAATGGGAAATAATTTGAACAAAGGATAAAACAGCTCAGAGAAAAACAACAACAACAAAAGAGACTGTGTCAAAGAACTGACTGATATGGTGAACTGCTTGAAACAGTCAACTTCTATATCGAGAATTTTAAGAAAGACTGAGAAAAAGATGAAAAACATGTTTGGCAGAATGCATGAGCTCTGGTGGGGTAGGGGGCTAGGGAGGGGGACACAGGTCTAGATTTGATTTGTAACATAATCTTGTACAAATATATAAAAATATATATTTATTGCTATATATAAAAATATATATTTATTGCTATATATAGCAATAAATTAATTAAAAAAATAAATAAAACAGCTCAGAGAGTAAAAAAGCAAGTAAGAACCTAATTAATGGTCAGTGTTTATACTGTTAATGGTTCAAATGTTTATACTGTTAGGGTCTGAGAATCCACACCAGACACACTGAAGGATGGAAAACCAAGACTTTATTGGGGGGGGAGTAAACCAGCATGCTGGGGTGGGAGGAAAAAGATAACTCTTGGTATGTGAGGGCAGGTGGACTGACTCAACATTTCCTCATTCCAGTCACAGGATTGTGTCTAAAGATAACTGTTGGTATGTGAAGGAAGATAGGCTAACCTAACTGTGAGTTGTAACCCTGCTATTATCCAATAAGGCCAGAAGTTACCCAAACCCACTAAAATTCCCCTATAAAAGGCCTGGGAGCCGCTGCATGTACTGGTGTATGCCTTTAATCCTAGCACTTGGGAAGCAGAGGCAGGCAGATCTCTGTGAGTTCAAGGCCAGTCTGGTCTACATAGCAAGCTGCAGGCCAGCTGGGACTAAAGGGAGACCCTGTCTCAAAATTTTAAAAAAACAAAAAGTTATCTGGGTTGGAGGCTTTTTCCTCCCACCCCAACATGTTTGTTTACTCTCCCCCCCCCAAATAAAGTCTTGGTTTTCCATCCTTCAGGGTGACTGGTGTGGATTCTCAGACCCTAACAGTATAAACATTTGAACAGATAAGTGTGGGGCTGTTAACCCGGTGTTTAGACAGACTGAAGAGGGCACACATGCTTAGGCCCTACAGCAAAACATTCATTCACCTATGGGACTGTTAGTCCCATAGCCAAACACGCAGCTGCTGAACTGATGGTTCCATGGCCACACGCAGCTGTGGGACTGATGGTTCCATGGCCACACGCAGCTGTGGAACTGATGGTCCCACGGCCAATCGTGGTTGCAGAGCTGCTGACTCCTGTGACCAAGCAAGCTGAAGAGCCAGCTATGGGGTTGATAGCCCCACAACCAAGCACACTTGTAGTAACAGCCTGGGGACTATGTCAGATGGTGCAAATCCATGAAAATCTGTTTATTCTATGTAACAGGCAGCTTATATAGGTTTGGGGCAAGCAGCCAGTACATCGCATGATGTCACCTCTCAGTGGCCAATCTTAGACCTCTACACCATGACACATCATTCAAGCTCATGGGGATTATTCAGGAAAGTGGTGTGCTGACAAGCAAGCACACTCTTGACTTCTGAGCACTTTGCTCTGCCTAGTGTGCTAAGCAGATTGGTAGCCTGCACATGCTCAAGATACATCTGAGTCCAGGATTCCTGTCCCACAGATAAGGCTTTCTGGCAACAAAAAAAAGAGAGTATTGCATATTGCTTATTGATGGACACTATCACAAGCATACATATGTTCATCCCACACCACACACAAAATTCTGATTGTAGTCTGTTGTTTTTTTCATCACATATTGTAAAAAGAATTATTTTATTGTCAGAAATTAATTAAATTTCCTAGAATTCCTATCAATAATATTTAAATGGAAAAACACATCAAACCTACCAGTTCCGAGATTATTCAACAAGCCTGCAAAATGCTAATTTAATAGCAGCGTGTAACCTCCAAACATATATTCTCCTATTACCTTTGACAAAGCTATTATAAACCTCTCCAACAAGATACCTGATTATAAATAAACCTCAGATCCATAATTACTTAATTGTTTTGATTAAATTATTATTAAAGAAAGATATATGTAGGATTATAATCCTGTATATTATTCCAAATTATTGCTTTCAAAGACTATTTATGTTGTTGGGGCTTTAATATTGTGCCACCTTCTCCAATTTTTCCAGGGTGCTGTCTGTTTCTAACTCTCTCCTGCTTCCTGGGTAATGTTTACTCCCTCTTCTTGATGTACTGCGCCATCCTTTCATTATTTTGTGCCTAGTCTGTCAGTTCTGCTTCGGTCTCCTTTCTTCATTCTCTCAGTCTAATACATGATCCTACCTAGATTATAAATGCTTTGCTTTTTTAGTTTTAAGACAAAAGGACTTGTTTTCAAGTCCTACTGCAAACTGACATTAAATTACAATAAAGAAGGGCCAAAATCAAAAGGGAAAAAGGTCAAATGGTAATAACTTAGCTTATTGGTATTTAGACTTCTCACCATACAACTATTTGAAAATTTCACTCCATGGTCTATTGTATCTGATCATTCTCCATTTTGGCAATTGCTCAAAAAAAATTTTTTTCCCAGTGTTTTTGAGACAAGGTCTCCCTGTAGCCCTGGCTGGCCTGGAACTCACTATAGACCAGGCTGGCCTTGAACTCACAGAGATCCACCTGCCTATGCATCCTAAGTGCTGGGATTCAAGGGGTGTACCACCGTGTCCAGCTCAAAAAAATATTAAAAAAAAATGCACCATTTATGTAAAGTAGTTGAGAAAGTGATTGTATAGGTTACTTCTCTGCTGGTGTGATAAAACACCATGGCCAAAAAACAAGTTATAGAAGACTTTAAAAAAAAAGTCTTGGGCTGGAGAGATGGCTCAGCAGTTAAGAGCATCAACAGCTCTTGCAGAAGACCTGGGTACGATTCCCAGCACACACGTGGCAGTTAAGAATGGCCTTTGGGTCTGGAGAGATAGCCTAGTGGTTAAGAGCACCAACTGCTCTTGCAGAGGACTCGGATTCAATCCCCAGCTCCCACATGGCAGCTAAGAACCATCTGTAACTCCAATTCCAGGAGAACTCCAGTTCCAGGGGAATCCAACACCCTCTTCTGACCTTCATGGCATTGCATGACATGGGTGCACAAACCTACATGCAGACAGTACACTCATACACATACAAAATTAAAAAAAAAATTAAAAAAAAAGAACGGCCTTTAACTCCACTTCTAGAGGAATCTGACACCCTCTTCTGACCTCTGTGGCATTGCACGACATGGGTGTAGCAATCTACCTGCAGACAGTACACTCATACACATAAAAAATAATAAATAAAAATAATTTTTTTAATGTCATGCCAGGCATGGTGGTGCATGCCTTTAATCCTAGCACTTGGGAGGCAGAGGCAGGCAGATCTTTGTGAGTTCAAGGCCAGCCTGGTCTACAGAGTGAGTTCCAGGACAGCTGGGGCTACAGGGAGACCCTGTCTCGAAAAGACAAAAAAAAAAGTCATATTAAAATGGCTTATAGTTCTAAAGGGATAAGAGTCCATCATGGTGGGGAGGCAAGGCTGCAAGGGGCAGGCAAGGCCGCACGGAGCAGGCATGGCCGCAAGGAGCAGGCAAGGCCAAAGGAGCAGGAAGCTGAGAACTCATACCTTCAAACACAAACATGAAGCAGAGAGTAAACTGGAAGTGGGTCCAGACTACAAATTCCCCAAACCCATCCCTGAGACAGACTTCCTTCGGTGAGATAGCTCCTAAGGATTCTGTGACCTCTCTGAACAGCACCAGCAACTGGGGAACAATGTCCAAATACTTGAGCCTTTGTGGAACATTTCTCACTACAAGGTTAGTATAAGCATTGTCCCTGTGATGGTTAATCCTGTGTGTCAACTTGACTGGACTAAGGAACAAATAAGAGAAAAGGGATGTTTGGATTGGACCACCTCAACCCGGATGGCCCACCCCAAATGTGGGTGTTACCTTCTGCCAGCAGGCAGTATAAAAGGCCACGGCAGAAGCAGCTGGTCCCTTTTTCTCCTGCAGCTTGCCTCTCTCATCTGGTGAGTTTGTCTTGCTGCTGTGATCAACCTTTCAGATCCCAGCGTGTACTGAGACCGGCAGATCTCCTGGAATCCATTCAGGCCTTCAGCACTAGATTGGGACTACTGAGACATCCAGTATATAAAATATAAAATTGGATCATACTGAGTTTATCGATATGAGCCCACTGAGTAGAGATTCTAGGTTTAACATGGAAGCTTGAGCAGTTAAAAAAGGTGTTAAAAGTTTATTTGAATGATTGGCTGATGTATTTATTAAAACATGGCCTACTAACAGCGAGTTAGAGATGCCTGATATTCCTTGGCTTAGTATTGATGAAGGGATTGTGAGGGTCAGGCAGATGGGCATGCTGGAGTTGATTTGAAGTGTAAAACCACATTCTCCACAATATGAGGACCCAGAGGACATGCCTTTCACTGAATTTATAAGATGGAAAGTACCGAGAGAGACACCAGAACATTTGAAGAGCTTTGTTTTTGCTCTATTTCTTATGTCAGATCTTATAGTTAGAGAAGTTGTTGTTCCCTTGCATAAATTAAATGTACATGTAATAGGTTTAACAGGACCTCAGGGTAGGCGTCAGGTGGCAGCACTGAGTCGCCAAAGGCCAGATGAGCCTAGTTATCATAATTTTCATAATGGGTGGCAAAGGCAAAACAATGTCTATAATGGCATGAACCGAAATGATCTTTGGAACTGGCTAATTAATCATGGTGTTCCCAGGAACCAAATACATATAAAGCCTACTAAGTTTTTATTTGATCTCTATAAGCAGAAAAGCTCTAGAACAAATGACAGGAAGTCAACATTGGATTTCAGCAGTAGCGAACCCCACCCAGTTAACCAGTTTCCAGATTTGAGACAGTTCACAAACCCAGAACCACTTGAATGAAGGGGTGACCGGGTTCCAATGAGGAAGGACCTTGTCACAATACCAAAGAGTTATGCTGTTTGCCTTCCTCCTGTCCTTCCCCAGAGGGACTTGAGGCCTTTTACTAGGGTAACTGTACACTGGGGAAAAGGAACTAATCAGACTTTTTGAGGCCTATTGGACACTGGTTCTGAGTTGACACTGATCCCAGGAGACCCTAAAAAGCATTGTGGCCCTCCGGTTAAAATAGAGGCCTATGGAGGTCAGGTGATAAATGGAGTTTTGGCTGAAATCTGACTCACGGTGGGCCAGTGGGTCCCAGAACTCATCCTGTGGTTATTTCCTCAGTCCTGGAATGTATAATTGGGATAGATATAATTAGAAATTGGCAGAATCCCCACATTGGTTCCCTGACCTGAGGAGTGAGGGCTATTATGGTCGGAAAGGCCAAATAGAAACCATTGGTGTTGCCTCTACCAGGGAAAATAGTGAACCAAAAACAGTATCATATCCCTGGAGGGATTGCAGAGATTAGTGCCACCATCAAGGATTTGAAAGATGCAGGTGTGGTGATTCCTACCACATCTCCATTTAACTCTCCAATTTGGCCTGTGCAAAAGACAGATGGATCATGGAGAATGACAGTTGACTATCGAAAACTCAACCAAGTAGTGACACCAATTGCAGCCGCTGTACCAGATGTGGTGTCCTTACTTGAGCAGATTAATATGTCTCCTGGTACCTGGTATGCAGCTATTGATCTGGCCAATGCTTTCTTCTCAATACCGGTTCATAAGGACCACCAGAAGCAATTTGCTTTCAGCTGGCAAGGCCAACAGTATACCTTTACTGTCTTACCTCAGGGGTATGTTAACTCTCCAGCGTTGTGCCATAACTTAGTTAGAAGGGATCTTGATCGCCTGACTCTTCCACAAAATATCACACTGGTCCACTATATTGATGATGTTATGTTGATTGGACCCAGTGAACAGGAGGTAGCAGCTAGTCTAGACTTGTTGGTAAAGCATATGCGCATGAGAGGATGGGAAATAAATCCAACTAAAATTCAAGGGCCATCTACCTCGGTGAAGTTTCTAGGAGTTCAGTGGTGTGGAGCATGCAGAGACATTCCTTCTAAGGTAAAGAATAAGTTGTTGCACCTGGCCCCTCCCTCCACCAAGAAAGAAGCACAACGTCTGGTGGGTCTTTTTGGATTCTGGAGGCAGCACATTCCTCATCTGGGTGTGTTACTACGACCCATATATCAGGTGACTCGTAAGGCAGCAAACTTTGAGTGGGGCTTGGAACAGGAAAAGGCTCTTCAACAGGTCCAGGCTGCAGTGCAGGCTGCTCTGCCCCTAGGGCCATATGATCCAGCAGACCCAATGGTGCTTGAGGTATCAGTGGCAGATAGAGATGCTGTCTGGAGTCTGTGGCAGGCTCCCATAGGGGAATCACAGCGGAGGCCCTTGGGATTTTGGAGCAAGGCTCTACCTTCATCTGCAAACAACTATTCTCCTTTTGAGAGACAGCTCTTAGCCTGCTATTGGGCCTTAGTGGAAACTGAACGTTTGACAATGGGCCACCAAGTCACCATGCGACCTGAGCTGCCCATCATGAGCTGGGTGTTATCTGACCCACCAGACCATAAAGTAGGACGTGCACAGCAACAGTCCATTGTCAAATGGAAGTGGTACATACGGGACAGGGCCCGGGCAGGCCCTGAGGGCACAAGCAAGCTACATGAAGAAGTTGCCCAAATGCCTATGGTTCCCACTCCTGTTACAATGTCTCCTGGGCTTAAGCATGCACCTATGGCTTCATGGGGTTTGCCCTATGATCAGTTGACTGAGGAAGAGAAGACTAGGGCCTGGTTTACTGATGGTTCTGCACGCTATGCAGGCACCACCCAGAGGTGGACAGCTGCAGCATTACAGCCAATTTCTGAAACAACCCTAAAGGACACTGGTGAAGGAAAGTCTTCACAGTGGGCAGAACTTCGGGCAGTGCACATGGTTGTGCATTTTGCCTGCAAGGAGAAATGGCCAGAGGTTCGATTATATACTGATTCATGGGCTGTAGCCAATGGTTTGGCTGGATGGTCAGGGACTTGGAAGGAGCATGACTGGAAAATTGGTGAGAAAGACATTTGGGGAAGAAGTATGTGGATAGAGCTCTCTGAATGGTCAAAGGATGTGAAGATACTTGTGTCTCATGTAAATGCTCATCAAAAGGTGATCTCAGCAGAGGATGAGTTTAATAATCAAGTAGATCGGATGACTCGTTCTGTGGATTGTCAGCCTCTTTCTCCAGCTATCCCTGTTGTTGCTCAATGGGCCCATGAACAAAGTGGTCATGGTGGCAGAGATGGAGGTTATGCATGGGCTCAACAGCATGGACTCCCACTCACTAAGGCTGATCTGGCTACAGCTGCTGCCGAGTGCCAGATTTGCCAACAGCAGAGACCAACATTGAGCCCCCGATATGGTGCTATTCCCCGGGGTGACCAGCCAGCAACCTGGTGGCAGGTTGACTACATTGGACCACTTCCATCATGGAGGGGACAGCGTTTTGTTCTTACAGGAATAGATACTTATTCTGGTTATGGATTTGCCTTTCCTGCACGTAATGCTTCTGCCAAAACTACCATCCAGGGACTTACGGAATGCCTTATCCACCGTCATGGTATTCCTCACAGCATTGCTTCTGACCAAGGAACTCACTTCACAGCCAAAGAAGTGCGACTGTGGGCCCATGGTCATGGTATCCACTGGTCTTACCATGTTCCCCACCACCCAGAAGCAGCTGGCTTGATAGAACGATGGAATGGCCTCTTGAAGACACAGTTACAGTGCCAATTAGGTAGCAATACCCTGGAGGGCTGGGGCAAGGTTCTCCAGCAAGCAGTATATGCTTTGAATCAGCGTCCACTATATGGTACTGTTTCTCCTATAGCCAGAATTCATGGGTCCAGGAACCAAGGGGTGGAAGTGGGAATGATTCCACTCACTATCACCCCTAGTGACCCAGTAGGAAAATTTTTGCTTCCTGTACCCACGACCTTGCGTTCTGCTGGTCTAGACGTTTTGGCTCCAATGGGGGGAGTGCTTTTGCCAGGAGATACAGCAAACGTTCTATTGAACTGGAAGCTAAGACTTCCCCCTGGCCACTTCGGGCTTCTACTGCCTTTAAGCCAACAGGCTAAGGAAGGAATAACAGTAGTAGGAGGAGTGATTGATCCAGACTACCATGGGGAAATTGGACTTTTTCTCCACAATGGGGGCAAGGAAGATTATGTCTGGAAGGCAGGAGATGCTGTAGGGCGCCTTCTGGTGCTACCATGTCCTATGATTAAGGTCAATGGGAAACTCCAACAACCCAAACCAGACAGGACAATAAATGGCCCAGACCCTTCAGGGATGAAGGTATGGGTCACTCCTCCAGGGAAAGAGCCAAGACCTGCAGAGGTGCTTGCTGATGGTGGAGGAAATACAGAATGGGTAGTAGAAGAAGGTAGTCATAAATATCAGCTGAAGCCATGGGACCAGTTGCAGAAACGTGGATTATAATAGATATTAACTTTTGTCCTATTTGGTTAAGAATGTGCTTGTTCATATATATATGTATATTAAGCAAATACTTGTGTTGTTCTCTTTTGAATGTGCAACTGAGATAAGGTAAGTGTTGTCATATTTAGGTTATTAGATACTGAAGGACTAAGTGTTCCTCAAGGACATTACCACTTACTCTAAGATATAATGCTTTGCTATTGCACATGAGACACTTATAACATGTTAGGTGGAATTATGACCTTGCCATTATTTGCAATTGACATTTAAGCATAACATAAGGAGAGGCTATTTATTGGGTGTCAAGTTGACAAGGGGTGGACTTGTGATGGTTCATCCTGTGTGTCAACTTGACTGGACTAAGGAACAAATAAGAGAAAAGGGATGTTTGGATTGGACCACCTCAACCCGGATAGCCCACCCCAAATGTGGGTGTTACCTTCTGCCGGCAGGCAGTATAAAAGGCCAAGGCAGAAGGAGCTGGTCCCTTTTCTCCTGCAGCTTGCCTCTCTCATCTGGTGAGTTTGTCTTGCTGCTGTGATCAACCTTTCGGATCCCAGCGTGTACTGAGACCAGCAGATCTCCTGGAATCCATTTGGGCCTTCAGCACTAGATTGGGACTACTGAGACATCCAGCCTTGCAGACTGAGCAGTTCCCTGGATTCTCTCGGCCTTTCCAGTGTGGTGGAAAGGCCGAGAGAATCCGGTCTTTCCACTACACTGTTGGACTCCTTGAACTCTGTCACATGAGCAAATCAAAAAATTGTATATAGCTATATATTCTATTCGTCCTTCTGTTTCTTTAGAGAACCCTGACTAATACAGTCCCTTTACAGAATTTAGGTTTTAAAGGAAAATTAAAATAAAACCCATCATTGTAGTATTATTTATTTGTTTCTACAATTGGATATTGGGTAATTATTCAATGTAATCCAATAAAAGAAGCCGACATCTTCCACTCTTACAAAGTCTTTAAACATTGAACGTTCTCCTAACCCAGTCCTGTAGTCTATAGGGTTTTAGGAATTTTACACTTTACAGAATCTCCTTAACTCAGGGGAGACTCATTTGGCCAGAGGACACTCTGCTAGCTCCCTAAGGCTGCCATTACAAAGAAAACTAATGGTAAATCTCTTGACAACAGAAACATATTATCTCACAATTTTAGAGGCTACAAATCAACATCACATTTTGGCTGGATCATGCTTTCTTTGAAGGCTGTATGGGAAGGATTTTGCCTGCCTTTTCCTGGATTCTGGTGATAATTAATCCTTGGGACTCCTCAGCTTATGACAAAATAACTCCCATCTCTCTTTTTACAAAGCTTTTTTCCTGTGTGTGTCTGCATCTCTGTGTCTCTGAATTGTTATTTTCTCTTATAAGGAATCCAGCTATATTAGCCAGAGTTCTTTAGAGGCACTTAACTAGAACAAATAAATATATATGTATATATATATATATATATATATATATTCATTATACACACATATATAATCATATAATCAGCTTATGCAATATGGTAGAAATAGTAACAACACTTGTCAAACCAGTAATTGCTTAGTCCATGAGGCTGAGTGCCTCAATAGTCCCAATCTAGTGATGAAGAACTACAGGGCTCTTGGAGAGCCACTCACTCAACCTTAGTCTATGTTGGAAACCTAGAAATGCTGGCTCAATATCAGCAAAATAGTAACAGCACCTATCAACCCAGTAATTGCTCAGTACATGAGGCTAAGTGCCTCAATATTCTCAATCTGGGGCTGAAGACCTACAGAGTTCCTAGAGAGCTACTCATCCTCAGTCTATGTTGGAAATATTGGTTCCAATATCAGTGAAGGATTCAGGTTAAATTAACTTAGTGGCAAAAAGAAAGACCAAGTGAAGCAAAAGGTAAATAACTTTCTGTCCTGGATAGCTTTAGTGTCAACTTGACACACCTGGGTTGAAGGAGCCTCAATTAGGGAATTGGCTCCATTGGACTGGCCTGTGGCCATGTCTGTGGAGTATTGTCTTGATTGTTGAGCAATGTGGGAGGGCCCAGCCCACAATGGGTGGTGCCACCCCTGGGCAGGTTGTTATGTACAGTATAAGAAAGCAGGTTGGGCATGGGCCAGGGGAGCAAGCCAATAAGTAGCATTCCTCCATGGCCTGTGCTTCAGCTTCTGCTTCCATGCTCTTGCCCTGAGTTCCTATCCCTCAGTGATGAACTGTGACCCAGGTGATGTAAGGCAAATAAACCCTTTCCTCCCCAAGTTGGTTTGGTAAGAGTGTTTTGTTTCAGCAATTGAAGAGAAACTAGAACATCTTCCTTCCTCTATGTCCTTTTTTTACCTGGACTGCTACCAGGAAGTGCTGCCCACACTTGGGATGGGTCTTCCCACATCACTTAGGACAATCAAGACAATTCAATTGAGACTCCCTGGTTAAGTGATTCTTAATTGTGGCAAATTGACATTTAAAACGAGCCACCAAACCAGCATTTTGTTAGGAATCATTTCAATCCAATATAGCCCCCCTTAACTATTTTGATGATATAATAAAACATACAATGGGTTGCTTACTTCCCCCCCCCATTGGAAATCACAGTTTTGAATGATCTAATATGATATTATCTATATTATAGATATTTAGCTAACAATATTAGATTTCTTTTGATCACCAGAGCACATCTTCCAATGTTAGTCATTGGATAAGGGTAAGAATAATATAAACAATGTAAAATAATATAAAGGCAATAAGATAAGCTCACAAAAAGCTTATCTTATTACCTTCTGCATTCTTCAGTAAAACACAGATCGAAATATAAGTTTTAGGAATGAAGAAATTTAGAAAAGTTACTCAAACAGTAATTTTGTTTTTATCTTCAATATATTTTTAGAAAACAGACACAGACATGAATATCACTTATATAAAAGTAGCATTGAACTCTGCTAAAATATCCAGAAGAAAGTTGAGTTATTGTCTGTATATGAATTTAAACTAAGATTTCTTAGAAACAAAATTAAGCAACTTGAATAGAGAGCAGATGTAAGATTTGAATATTCAATAACCAGTGAGCAGAAAGAATAAAGCCGTCTTTGTTGTTTTGTTTCAGTTAATTATACTAATTAAAATTAGAACTTCCACTATTAAAATTACCTGCAGCTGTATAGTTCTTATTGCTAATGTTGCTGTACAATGAAACACTCCAATAGAGGGCACCAGGAATTGTTTGTGATTGACACACCCACACAGTCTTGTCATTTTATAGAGACTGCAGACAGCATAACTAATAAAGTTATTGTGCTCTTTTGAAAGAATAATACCATGTTTGAAGACAGTGTATTAACCCTGTTGTAAAGTATTGATTATATTCTGTAGTAAAGGAAATGAAGGAACAAAGGCAACATGTTTTTAGTTCTTACTCTGTTTGCTCTTGCCTGTTTCATTCCGTTTCAATTTACACCTATCTTCAAGAACACTAAAAATGTGTCATCCAGCCTCAAAGGCAGCTTAATTTTTCCTACACACTTTGGCAACAATTTGATGCTTTAAAGAACAGATGTGTAATCTAACTCAGAAAGTGGTGGGTAAAAATATCCAATCTCAACTAACTGTGAACTAAATTTGCTATGTTTACCATTTAAACAAATGACAGCAAAAGGGAGACAACATGGGGTAGAAGAGTTGGAGGGAGAAAGCAGGAAGAAAAGCTAAAGAGAACAGAGAGTTGACGAAGAATATTGTTATTTTACTTTTTGTTGTTATCTTTGAAGGTTTCTACTTGCTGGGCCATGACCCTACCATGTTACACTCCTAAGTGCAAACTCTTAAACGATACAGCAATAAACAATAAATATTTCTAAAATTTTAGGTTTTACATGAGAATGTTTTTTAAAATTATTTTATTTTTAATTTATTATTTATTTTTAACTTTTAAAATTTATTTCTGTATGTGTATGAATGTACTGTCTGCATGCAGGTTTGTGCACCCGTGTCGTGCAATGCCGTGGAGGTGAGAAAAGGGCATTGGATTCCCCTGGAACTGGAGTTAAATAAAGATGATTCTTAGCCGCCATGTGGGTTCTGGGAATCAAATCTGGGTCCTCTATAAGAGCAGTTGGTGCTCTTAACCACTGAGCCATCTCTCCAGCCCCTATATGAGAAAGTTTTATGATACACTGATTCTCATCAAAGATTATTAGTGCCAATTCTGTTGCTATGATAAAACCACCATGACCAAGGGAACTTAAAAAATAAAGAGTTTATTTGAACTTACAATTGATGGTTCCAGGGAATTAATAGTCTATTGTGGCGGGGAGGCGTGGTGGCAGGAGCTAGAGCAGAAAGCCAGTCTCACATCTTCCAATGAGCACAGGAAGCCGAGAGAGAGCAACTGGAGCCTGCAAGGCTTGTTGAACTCACTACGCCAGCCCCTAGTGATGTACTTCCTCCAGCACGGCCACACCTTCTAAACCTCCCAAAACAGCGCCACCAACTGGGGACAAAATATCTGAATACTTGAAGCCTATGGGGGACATTCTCATTCAGACCACCACACTTTATATGTAAAAAGCAAGTTCTTTGGAAGGTAGTGCAAGAGCTCAGAAGAAAGGGAAATTATTTGGATTTTTTCCTATTGAAAGCAAGAAATCCATGATATTTTGGTTTGAGTCAATAGAGTTTATAATTACAGTGGTAATATTTTGTTATACTATAATACCAAAATGGGATGAGTATGAAAACAATATTTATTGAATACATCTATGTTTATTGCTATGTAACAGGGTTACAGAATAGAGTTCACAATAAATTGGATTCCATGTAAATAAAAAGAATATATGAAGTTTGAAATCTTTAAGATTTTTAATAAGAAAAATCATGACAAGGTAAAGCACTACAGTTTTGATTGGCAGTTGATGGACATTTCATACATCATTTATTAAATATAAACCAATAGTGTAAAATCAGATAAAGCTCTTTTATTGTTCATGGATATCATTTAAAATCACCCTTGTGTGGTGATCTAGTAAGTATAAACTCAACATTTCTTTTAAGAGCAGCAGAGCTCCTATAATTGAATTCCCATCATCCACTCCTTTTCTTTTCTTTTCTTTTTTATTTTTGTAGATGTATCTGTAAAGACATTTGGCATCTCATCAGTGAAAGCAGCAGCTGGAGAGAAGGCCTTCCTACATGCTCTGTCAAGGGAACTGCAAGTTTAGGTGGGGTTTAATAGACATCAAGGATTCACTGACATAACATAGATTGCGTGCTTTCATTCTATTATTTGTGCCTTTCTCTTTTAATGGAAATGAAACAATTATAAAGCAGAAGAGCTAAATGTTCTCATTGAGAGTGCAATGTTATAGTGTGCCAGTATGTATAAACTGAGAAATTTATATATGGTAGGTATTTATCCATCAGATGACACTAATTAAATTTAGTTTATGCTTCCCAATTTTGTGGGAATGTCTGCAAAAGTTGATCCACAATAAGTCAACATCCTACATAGGTAAAGGAGTATTTTGTGAGTTTGGTTCAGTTTGAGCCTGTGTGTGAGTGCATGCATGCGTGTGTGTGTGTGTGTGTGTGTGTGTGTGTGTGTGTGTATGTATCTGTTTATGTTGTGCATGGATGTGTATAAGCATGTTTGCAACTGAGTCCACATATATGTGTGGACATGTGTGTACATGTGTATGTGTGCATGCAGAGGTCCAGAGCTGATGTTGCCTATCTCCCTCAATAATTATCTACATATGGAGGCAGGGTCTCTATTGAATCCTGATCTTGCCAATGCCAGCTAATCTAGCTAGTTGGCTTTTTCTGGAGATTCCCTTTCTCTGTTCCCAAGTGCTGGTGCTGAGATCATAGATGGATGCCAGGCCTGCCTGAGTTTTAGATAAGTTCTGGGAGTCTGAACTCCAGGCCTCATACTTTTGTGGCAATTGTGTTATCCATAAAGCCATTTCCCAGCCAGGCGTGGTGGCGCACACCTTTAATCCTAGCACTTGGGAGGCAGAGGCAGGCAGATCTTTGTGAGTTCAAGGCCAGCCTGGTCTACAGAATGAGTTCCAGGACAGCTGGGGCTACAGGGAGACCCTGTCTCAGAAAGACCAAAAAAAAAAAAAAAAAAAAACAAAAACAACCATTTCCCTAGCCCCAGGAGCTAACCGGGAGATAGATAGATAGTTAGATTGGGTAGGTAGATAGATACATAGGTAGGTAGATAGATACATAGGTAGGTAGATAGATACATAGATACATAGAAGACATGTAGATAGATGATAGATAGATACATAGATACATAGATAGATACACACATACATAGATACATATATGACAGGTAGATAGATACATACATACATAGAAGACATGTAGATAGATAGATAGATAGATAGATACATACATACATACATACATAGATGACAGGTAGGTGGATAGATAGATACATGGATACATAGATGACAGGTAGGTAGATACGTAGGTAGGTAGGTAGGTAGGTAGATATATAGATAGATACATAGATACATAGATAACAGGAAGGTAGATAGATAGATCTGTTACAGGTTATTTTTTTTTTTAATTTATAATGTTAGGAAGTTGGTAAGTTATTTCTTTCTTAAATTCCTTACCAGGTAAAAGTTAAAAAAAAGTACAAACTAGGAACTGGAGAGATTGCTCAGTGGTTAAGAGCACTGCTTGCTCTTGCAGAAGACCTGGGTTGGATTCCTAGCACCTACATGGTGGCTAACAACCATCCATAACTCCAGTTCCAGGGGATCCAACATCCTTTTCTGTCCTAAGGGACTGCATCACACAAGTGCACTTACATTCATGCAGGTATAAATTCACACACATAAAATTAAAAATTAACATTTTAATGAAACAATTCAAAAATAAAATAATTAAAACTAGACAAATCTTTCCACAATATAGCCCTGCAGAGTCTGTTCACTCAGTGTTCACAGCTCTGCAATGTGCTCTCCTGCATGCATCAGGCTCAGAGTCAGCCTCCACATGCAAAGCCAAAGAGGAGTCTGTGGAAACACCATCCTTGGTAGGCTTAGTTGAATATATGACAAGTGGACATTATAAAGCTGTCAGTGTATGCTGTGTTTGATTCATGCTTAATTAAAAAGCACAGCAAAAAAGAAATGAAGCAGGGCTCACCTGTCAAATCCAGCATTCATTTTAAAGTAACTTTAAAAATTTTAAAATGACATCATATTTCTTGTGGTAATTTGGGAAAACAGGTTTCATTTTAGCACAGCAGATTGAACTATGCTGTTTATTTTCACTCCCTCTAGAAATGAAAGTAATGAAAAGTATTGCTAATAAAAGAATAGACCTGCAAGGACAAAGAGAATTAGAGAAACGACAGCAGCAGGCAAGAGAGATGTACAAAATTTTGCAAGATGAAAAGCAGATGGAGGAGTGGTAATCGAATTGGCAGAGAGAAGAAACTGAAGACCTGCAAAGGAGAATATTACAAGTAGCTAGCTGAGTCACCCATCAGGGTCCCAAAAAGGTTTCTTGTCCTGGTGCAGTCAGAAACCCCTTAGATTGCGTCCCCACTCTAGCACAAGACACAAGATGCAGTCAGGGATAGTGAGATTGTTTTTGAAATAAGAAATCAAATAACTGAAAGACTATGCTGAACAGGCCTATCTCCCACCCTATAGCACAGCGACTGTTCTACGACCAGAGCCCAAAACACCAACAACAAGCTGTGAGTCCATAAACCCTAGAATTTGACAATTTACATTCTGATTGATCCCTTTTCAGCCTCTGACATCTATAACTATTAAAACAGTTGTCTTTGGCCTGGTGAAATGGCTCAGTTGGTGAAGTGTTGGCAGTACAAGCATAATGATTTGTTTGGATTTCCACCACCAATATTAAAAAACAAAAAGGTAAAATAAATATGGTGGTGTGTGCCTGCAAAGGCACTAGATGAAAGTCTAAGAAAGGCATAGAAGGAGGCTAGCACCTGAGATCACTGGATCTAAGTTGCACCTTTGCGGCTTTCACCTGGCCTAAGTGGCCAGACTCACCGCACCATGATCTTCCCTCTAGCGGCTCCCTTGGTCTTTCACTCCCCACGTCTCTCCCTACACCACTTTCACTTCACATTTCACTCCTCACGGGCCTTCGGGTTCTGCCCAAGAGTGTGTTTCCCTTCCTTTAATAAAGCCTGTCCTTTGGTCTTTTAATTCTGATTGACTCATCCTTCATCGCTGGGAAACCTAACAACAACAACAACAAAAACAACGAATTATTAGATTGTTTTTTAAAATATTAGGAAAAATATATTTTCACGAGTCCATCTCTATTGATACAAATAAATTGAATAAATGATTACAATAAGCTATGAGGAGCAAGTGAGAACAATTCTGTGCATAATTATAAATTACCCGTGTGATTATTTCCCCTCAAAGAGAATGGACTTTTTTTTTTTTTCTTTTTTTTTTTTTTTTTTTTGTCTTTTTTAAGACAGTGGACCGCTGTAGCCCCGCTGTCCCTGGAACTACCACTGTAGACCAGGGCTGGCCTTAGAACTCATAAGATCCGCCTGCCTCTGCCTTCCCAAAGTGCTAGGATTAAAGGCAAGTAGTGCCACCACACGCCCGGAATGACTTTAAGGCAAGTAAGACCTGGCTCCCCAGGGTCGAACTATGCTTACCTACACAAAGCATGACAACCATCCCTCCCTCCCTGACGAGCGGGCCCCTACATAGTGTGGAAGGAAAGAAACTAGACTGCAAGTTGTCTCTGAAGCTTCTGCTGCATGCCATGGCGACCTGCATATGGACTCTCCCTCTCTGCCAGTACACCACATACACAAAAATAAATAACACTTACAATTTTATTAAATCAATGGTGACATCCTTTTGATCAAACCAGCTATACTAAGAAAAGAATTGACAAAGGGCAGCAAGATGGCTCAGCAGGTAAAAGTGTTTACCCTGACTCCTGATGACCTGAGTTCTATTCCCAGTACTCTTTTTTTTGGGGGGGGGTCTTTTTGAGACAGGGTCTCCCTGTAGCCCCAGCTGTCCTGGAACTCACTCTGTAGACCAGGCTGGCCTTGAACTCACAAAGATCCGCCTGCCTCTGCCTCCCAAGTGCTAGGATTAAAGGTGTGTGCCACCACGCCTGGACCCCAGTACTCTTTGAAAGGTAGTAGAGAATTGGGGCTGGAGAGAGATGACTCAGCGGTTAAGAGCATAGACTGCTCTTGCAGAGGACCCGGGTTCGATTCCCAGCACTCACATGGCATCTGAGAACCATCTTTAACTCCAGTTCCAGAGGAATCCAATGCCCTCTTCTCACCTCCGCACCATTTCATGACATGGGTGCACCAACGTACATGCAGACAGTACACTCATACACATAAAAAAATAATAAATAAGCTGGGCGTGGTGGTACACACCTTTAATTCTAGCACTCGGGAGGCAGAAGCAGGTGAATCTTTGTGAGTTCAAGGCCAGCCCGGTCTCCAGAGTGAATTCCAGGACAGCTGGGGCTACAGGGAGACCATCTCAAAAAGACAGAAAGGAAGGAAGGAAGGAAGGAAGGAAGGAAGGAAGGAAGGAAGGAAGGAAGGAAGGAAGGAAGGAAGGAAGGAAGGAAGGAAGGGAAGAAGGAAGGAGAAAGATTTAAAGGTAGGAGAGAATCACTCCACATGTGTGTTTTATAGCATCCACGTATACACATGTGTATGTGTATATATGTGTAGCATATACATACTACACATATATACACATACATGCACACACATATATACACAAAAACACATACATACAACTACACACAAACATAATTATTACAATTTGGAGTCGGGGGGTTGAGACAGGGTCTCACTATATAGCCTGGCTGGTCTGGAACTCACTATGTATACCAGGCTGGCTTTGAACTCACAAAGATATGCCTGCTTCTGCTAAGATTAAAGAGGTCTACCACTACACCTGGCTAAATACAATTTTCTTAGAGCAAAAAAGTGAGGGAAAGCATAACCACTGTGAAGAAATCTGACGAAGGTTAATTTGATCAGATGGTCAGGGTCAGTATTAGTAGTGGTAAAGTTCATTGATAGTAAAAACTCTTGCTATGACATGACGAAAATGGAACATCACCATTGTGATCTGCTACCCCCAAATGCCAGGCAAATTCAATTAAAGGAGTATGTTAAGAAATTTGCATCTACTCAAAACTGCCAGGACAACCAGAAAGGAAAGAAAAAAAAAAGAAAGAAAGAAAGGAAGGAAGGAAGGAAGGAAGGAAGGAAGGAAGGAAGGAAGGAAGGAGGGAAGGAAGGAAGGAAGAGAGGGAGAGAAAGGAAGGAAGGAAGAAAAGAAGAAAGGAAGGAAAAAGTTTTGCGAATGGTGGGCATGCTCATAATCTCCACTACATTGAGTTTTTCACAGCTATATACTGTATTTTATAAATATGTATCTATCTGTCTATAAATATTTATCACAACTAATCAAATTATGCATTTTAAAGTTGCAGAGTTTAATGAAAGATAATTTTTATATTTCTAACTTGCTTTGGAAATGTCACCTTAGAGATGTTTTCTTGCAAATGTTTATTTTTAAATTCATAACAAATTTTATTAACATACATGTTTTAATTGATATAATTGTATCAATTTATCTAGTATTACTGCATAACATTCTCACAATAAAGACAAAAAATTATACAATTATTTTAAGTAGAGTGGAATTTATGAAAATTTAGCTTGCATGTGAGATAAGAAGAAACATCCTATTTTACACTTGATCTTGGCCAGAAGGCCCAGATGCATTGTACTCTGAGAGCAGGGCTCCACATGTAGTAAAGTTCCTTAAACATAACATTATTTTAAGGAAGAAAGGGAGAGTAAGAGGAACTGAGGAAAGGACTAAATAATGACTGAAGAAAAAAGGAAAGGAGGAAGAGAGGAAGTGAGAGAGGGAAGGAAGGATAAAGGAAAGAAGGGAAAGGGAAGGTTGGTAGGAAGGAAATAGGAGGAAGAGGACACTCAGAAGACGAGCCACAGGCCAAAAATTTACGTTGTAGCATTAATAATTGTATTTCTGAATTCTCTTGCAGAAAACATAAATGCTTTCTCTTATGATCAAAGAAATGAAATACAGATACTCTGGATATGTAGGAGATATGGTCCTAAAAATGGGAGTTAAATGAAGCAGGACAGTAAACAATTACATGACTCACAGAGCAGGGCGGCAGACCAGTAAGGACCATCCATCAAAAACTTTGAAAACAGCTGGATTACAGTGCAAAATCATAGGACTCTTAGACGTTGGTGCCAAGCATCTGCTGTTCGAGCTGTGCTGATAAAATAAAGTCCCTACATTTAAATACATTTATGTAAAATTTACCATCCTAGTTCCCTCTCTGACAAATCTTTTTTGTTGTTTGCTTGTTTCCAAATGTATACTCTATTGAATATTCCACTCTTTTCTTTTCCCGTCTTGTGATCTTAATCTTGCTTATCATACAACAAGCTCACCAAGCCATATGCTCCTCCTATGACCTGCCGGCATTTAGTCCCTCAAGACCCTTCCTTGCCCTTCATCCAAGGAATTGTATGAGTGTGTATATGCATCTTTTTACCTATCAAAACATCAAAGCTCACAACAGCTCACTTATCTTACTGAAAGCAATGAGGGAAATTGATAACAATTGTTTATGATTGTGCATGTATATTGCTCTAAGCCCAGGGATCAGAAAAGGCAACAAGTTGTTGATAAGTTAATGGTCTGACTTTTCCTTCCCCATGCAAAACCCTTGCTCTAGAGCATGGTTCCGAGGGAATGCTGAAGGAACAAGTTCTTGGCCTTGAAAGGGATGGTGAGGGGGCTGGAGAGATGGCTCAGCCGTTAAGAGGGCCGACTGCTCTTGCAGAGGGCCCGGGTTTGATTCCCAGCACCCACCTGGTGGCTATGAACCATTTTTAACTCTAGTTCCAGGGGAATTCCTCGCCCTCTTCTGACCTCCACAGCATTGCATGACATGGGTGCACAAATCTGCATGCAGACATAAAAAATAATAAATAAATAAAAATTTAAAAAAATTATAAAAATAAAAGGGATGGTAAGTCAGGCTGTCCTTTTTACTGCACAGTTGTAATGTGACTTAGAAATACTGTACTCTCTAATTGAAAGAATCTCAATTGTACTTTTCTTTTTTTTTAATCAATTTTATTGAAGTTTTGTGCATTGATACAACCAAAAAAGAAAACTATAGACCCATTTCATTAAAAAATATAGATGCAAAAATTCTTAACAAACTACTTGCAAACCACATACAGGTACATATCAAAAAGTTCATCCATCATAACCAAGTTGGATTCATGCCAGAGATGTAGAGCTGGTTCAACATATGTAAATCAATAAATGTCATAAAACACATAAATAGACTCAAAGGCAAAAACCATATGGTCATCTCAATTGATGTGGAAAATGCCTTCAACAAAATTCAACATGTACTTTTCATAGTTCACAAGAGGTCCTTGAATAACTAACCTCTGATCACTTCCTAAACACAGCTGACTTTCAATGTAATGTAACTTACTTGAGTTTAAAAATATTGAAATGGCCAGGCATGGTGGTTCATGCCTTAAACCCAGCACAAGGGAGGCAGAGCAGATGGATTACTATGAATTCTAAGCCAGGTTGGTCTACATAGTAAGTTCCAGGCCAGCCAGGGCTACAATATGAGACCCTCTAATAAAACAAACAATAAATTAAAGTAATACAAAACAAAATAAAATATGGAAATGAAGAAAAGCTATTGTTGAGACAAGAGTATTACTGAAGGAAATCAAGGACAATGAGCACTTTCCTGAAACTTACAGAACTAGATGTGTATCAAACGGAACTTGTGGCTTTTAGCACAGTGGCATGGAATACACATTGAGGAATACCTTTACCCTGTGCTATCAAAGGCAAGGCTATTTGACAGGGAAGTGAGTGAATATCCACAGGCAGGAATACAGGGATCATAAACACCTCGGGGCTCACTTGCCAGGCTTGTCAGCAATAAATCTCAAAAAGCCTCTTGGTATTCAAGTCATTTTGGATTGCAGATTGCAGACAGTCTTTGTGGGCCTGTAATTTCAATACCTCCAAAAAGACAAGACAGTTGTGGCTTTATGGCTTTTTATAGAGAAGTTTAAATATGAAAATATTACATACAGTATAATATATTCCTTTAATATCAAGGAGTTAATAATAGAGAATTATTACTGATAAAAGGTCAATTATTGCCAGGTGTGGTGGCGCACACCTTTAATCCTAGCACTTGGGAGGCAGAGGCAGGTGGATCTTTGTGAGTTCAGACCAGCCTGGTCTACATAGCGAATTCCAGGACAGCTGGAGCTAGAGGGATACCCTGTCTCAAAAAGACCAAAAAAAAAAAAAAAAAAAAAAAAGGTCAATTATTGCATCTCAATTTTGTTGTTCCAGAATGACCATGTAGTTTCTGGATTATAGCAGAACTGTAGATTTGGGAAAACAATGTTTATATTTTGTTCATTTTATATAAAAATGTTCTAATTAAATAACAGCTGGCCCAGTTAGTGATTTGGCATGTGTGGTAGTACACATCTGTAACCTCAGCACCTGGAAGGTAGAGGCAGGGAAGCCAGGAGATCAAGGGCATCCCAGTCACAGTGCAAGGTCAAGGACAGCCTGAGCTACAATCCCTTCCAGCAAATAAAATAGGTTATTCAAAGGGGAATTAGGAACAAAAAAAGAATAAGGATGGGCTAGTGTATATCAGTACTGCCGATTTTAGAGATAACAACTCATGAATTATGAATGGTAATGTGATAGGGAAATTGTAAGAACTAGAACATATTTCAGAAATACACTTAAGAACACTCCTGTCTGTGCCTTCTATAGTATAATTTGCATAGTATATTATATCCCTATTATATTGAGACACTTTGAAAATGCTATAATTATTGTGTGTGACAACCTTACCATAAATACCATGAAATCTTTTGGGGCTGAAATTCAGTAAACTGAAATTAATGTCCAGCTGATTTCTCTTCCATCAGAAATATGCCAATAAAATAAAGGATATTTCAACTATAATTTATTCTGGTGGATAACGTTAAAGCTTGTATACCTAAGTTTCCTACTCAAATTAAAATATGAATTTACTTTTTCAATATGGTTATACTTTGACATAATTTCAACATGGTTTTCATAAGTAATGTTGCTTTTTTTAATCTTTTTTTGAGATAAGGTCTCCCTATCACCCCAGTGGTCCTGGAACTCACTATGTAGAACAGGCTGCCCTTTAAGAGAGCCACTTGCCTCTGCCTCCCAAGTGCTGGGATTAAAGCCATCATCCCTGGCTAGTAATATTGCTTTTATAAAATAAAATAAAATAAAATAAAATAAAATAAAATAAAATAAAATAAAATAAAATAAAATAAAATAAAATAAAATAAAATAAAATAAGTAACAACTTTTATTAAGATTAGATTAGGCTTATTTGGTAAGAATAAAGATTTGTGACACAGGAATGCATAAGTCACTCCAGGCAGGTAGATTTTGGGGTAGATTGTCTCCTGGGCTGCTGGAAAAGGGTCCCAACGCTGAACCCTTTTGTAGGGGGTGGCTGTCTGGGCAGGAGCTGCCCTTCGCCTTTGCAGCCAGTGACCAGAGTGTCCGGTTTGGCTCCTCTGTGGCTTTGTGTGGGCCGGCTCCTGAGGCACAGGAACCCAGAAGTCACTCCAGGCAGGTCCCGGGGCACAGGCTGTCAGGCATATCCCCTCCCCCGCCCTGCCAACTGGAATTGGTGAGAGAGTATCCGAGTGGACTTCTTTTTGTTTTTTAATTTTTTTTTTAATTAATTTTATTTCTGTATGTGTATCAATGTACTGTCTGCATGCAGGTTTGTGCACCCGTGTCGTGCAATGCCGTGGAGGTCAGAAGAGGGTCTCGGATTCCCCTGGAACTGGAGTTCTCCTGGAATTGGAGTTTCAGACGGCTCTCGGCTGCCATGTGGGTGCTGGGGATCGAACCCGGGTCCTCTGTAAGAGCAGTCGGTGCTCTTAACCACTAGGCCATCTCTCCAGCCCCGCAAAATCATGATTTTAAAAGCTATAAGAAAAATGCCAACTCACATAGGCAAACACATCAGAATAACATTAAGCCTCTCAAACCCTAAAAACCAGGAAATCAAGGATTGATACTTCAAGCCCTGAAAGTAACTAGCTGCCTACCCAAATTGCTAGATCTAGCAGTTGTTTTTGTTTTTCTTTTTTTTTTTTCCTAACGCCAGTTCCAAAAAGGATTCTGGCATCACTGTGGTGGCAACTGAGCCAAGAAGAGCTGGTACAGACATAACCTCGCAGTCCAAAAACACTTATAAACTAATAAATACAATTCAAAATACATTTTAAAAAATTAAAAACTTCTCCAAATACTCTTACTGTTGATGAGAGGTTCATGCTAACACAATTTTATGCAGCAAATCTTTATTTTTTTTCTTCTTTTATATTTTAAAAACGTTTTTTTTTTTTTGTGTTGTTGTTTGTTTTCTTGTTTTTGGTCTTTTGGTCGACAGGGGTACTTCCTGTAGCCCCAGCTGTCCTGAACTGAACTCGCTCTCTAGGACCCTGGCTGGCCTTGATTCACAGAGATCCCCCTCCTTGTGCCCCCAAGTGCAGGATTAACGGCGTTGTGCCCACACCCGCTTTTTTTTTTCTATTTTAACAATAAGTAATAATTTATGAGTACAAGCATCCTTCCTGTAAAACCAATTTCAAGCAGTGGTGCCCAAACCCCACACAGCCCAAGGGTCCCACCCCATCCCGCTGGTGGGGGGGGGGGCTTGTATGTTCAATCAAGTTGATCAACTAAGTGTCCAGACTACATATTTGCTGTTAGTTTTCACCATCATCCAATCCACGAGTATGGGAGGTTTGTCTATCTTCTGCTGTCTTCCTCTTTCTTCTTTAGGGGTTTAAAAATTTTTGTGTAGCTTGTTCCTTGTTGTATTTGGTTAGGTTTTGTTCTAGGTATTTTTATTGTTTTCAAGCTATTTTGAGTGGGA
>VZQC01012735.1:2054583-2064689 GCA_009823505.1 Rhizomys pruinosus | reverse complement strand
ATATATATATATATATACACACACATATATCTATATATGTGTATATATATATTTGGTCTTGGCCTTTTCAAGACAGGGTCTCACTATAGCCCCAGCGAGTGCTGGGAATTGAACTTGGGGCCTCTACAGGAGCAAAATGTGCTCTTAACAACTGAGCCATTGCTACAGCCCTTGAGAATGTATTTCCATTCCTGCCTCTCAGCAAATAAAAACTGCATTTTGCTATAATTTTGTGAATTATCTAGGGAATCACTATGTTAACACACATTACCTTAAATTAAAAATGTTTACCCAGAGGCTTGTGAGATGGTTCACTGGTTGAAGGCACATGCCCCAAAGCCTGACAACCTGAATTCAATGCCTAGGACAAAAATGGTGTTCTTTGACCTCTACATGTGCACTGTGGCACACTCACCCACATGCACATAGACACAGACACACACACACACAATTTTCACTCAAATAAACTGAAGGATGAGGATAGCCATTAAAGCAGTAACAGTACCAGTCTGTTTCAGGATCCATCTGTAGTAAGTTAACATCTTGGACCATTGGCTTTTCTGTCTTTAGATGACAGCCTTTAATTGTGATCAAACTTCTTTCTTTAGTCTTTATGCTATATATTAAGGCTGTACAGCCCCAGGTATTTTCCCTAATCACAAGTGATTGATAGAATTCATAAATTCTGCAACTCAAAAGTCAATAAGCAAATACTCCCTAAAAGATTCTGACAACAAGCTTGGCAGATTACATCAGAACATGTGAAGGACAGTATACTACACTGAACAAAGCTCAGAAATGCTTGATCTGTGCTGTTAGCCCCACAACCAATTGACTCATTGTTTTCAGCCTCAACTATTCCCTCATCTGTGACTGAGAGCTCTTGTTAACCATTTTTGGGGTCTCCTAATTTGTCTGGGGCATTCTGAGACTGAATAAAATTAGAAATGACTCAAAAACAGCCTCTCTGAAATGTTATTATAACCTGTTCCAACCTACATTTCCATGTCTTTGGCCAGAATGTGCCTGTAAGGCCAAGTTCTACCCAGATGTTTGGAGACATTTGATTAGCGGGAGTCATCCTTGTGCAAGTGTGTGGGATTTATTTTGAGGTGTGTGCTATAACTCTAGTTCCTGCCATAAAGCCGTGGGCTGTTCTTTCCTTTTTGCCATAGGAGTACTTTATAATTTCAGTAAGATTCTCTCTGCATGAAATAATGTACTTTAATGTAGATTTCCTACAGCAATCCACAAATACTTCTCTGTGGGATTTTATGTTTCAGCCATTTCAATGTGCTCATATCACTTTTAAATTCATTTTTACTTACATTTTTGTAATGTTCAATCTGACTAGTAATTTTAGTCTTACATAGATTTTTTTTGTCATGTTCTCTCTAAATCTTAAAGCTCTAGGAGTCAGAAGGATAAGGCAAAGTATTCCTTCTCCTTGGACCTCTTTTCAGTATGTAACAACATTAAGTACAAATACTTAATGTTGTTATTAATACAAATACTAAGTAAAAATTAAAATCTTCCTCAGTATTAACATGATGATCTTGGCTTACAAAATAAAGCTGACTAATTTATGCTAACTTCCATGCCAGTCCAGCTGGAGGTAGGACAATATTTAGGTGTCACACACACACACACACACACACACACACACTCACGTGCGCACACACACTCACGCATGCACACACACACATGCACACACACACACACATGCACACGTGCACAGACACACATGCGCACACACTTCCAACTCTGACTCGTTCTTTAGCTTCAGCTTTTTAATTCCAACTCCAATTTCAATAAAAATTATTGGCATGGTAAAAAAAATGCAAGGATGGTGTGGTGGTTTGAATGAATGTCCCCCATAGGCTTTAAGTATTCAGACATTTTGTCTCCAGTTGGTGCCACTGTTCTTGGAGGTCTTAGAAGGTGTGGCCATGCTTGAGGAGGCTTAGTGAGTTTAACAAGCCTTGTGGTCTCCAGTCTCTCTCTATTGACTTCCTGTGCACATTGCGAGATGTGAACCTTGGCTTGCTGCTCCAGCCCTAGCCACCATGCCTCCCACCACAATGGACTCTGATTCTCTGGAACCATCAATCATAAGGTCAAATAAACTCTTCCTTTGATAAGTTCCCTTGGTCATGGTGCTTTATCAAAGCAACAGAAAAGTGACTAATACAGTTATTTGGTACCAGAGAGTGAGCTGTTGGCTGTGAAGAACCTGACCATGTGGATGTTTGGAGAAATGTGGAAGACTTTGGAACTTTGGGCTAGAAAAGCTGTTGACTACTGTAAGCAGAACTGAAGGGGCCATTCTAGTAGAAGCCTGGAAGAAAGCATTGCTGCAAAAAATGTAGTTCAGAGGAAAATAAAGACTTAGGCAGCAACTGGGATATTTTGATAAAGAGTCTGGCAGCAGTTTCCTGCAGCCCAAATGCTTGCATGATGCTAAGTTGAAAAGCAATGGACTGATGTCTTTGGTGGAGAATATTTCTTTCTTTTTTTTTTCACATAAATTTATTTATTTATTTATTTTTAACAAATCTAGACCTGTGTTCCCGCCCATTCTCCCACCCCGCCAGAGCTCATGCATTCTGCCAAACATGCTTTTCATCTCTTAGTCTTTCTCAATATTTTCCATGGGGAAGTTGACTGTTTTGAGCAGAATATTTCAAGACAGCCTAATGTAGAAATGGTGGCATGGCTATTAATGGTGAATTTTGTGCAGATCTACAGTGAAGAAGAGCAGATGGGGCAGAAAGAAATGCAGAATGTACTGTTTGGATTTGAAAAATGTACTAGGAAAATTAAAGGTGGGGCCAAGGCATGTGAAGGAGAGGTTCCTGTTGATAAGGAGACTAAAGTGATTAAGGAGAGGCCTAGTTATTTACAAGTATACAATGGAAAAAGTGAGATTAAAGTGATTAAGGAGAGTCCTCAAGATTTACAAGTAAACAACAGAAATAGTACCTTTAGGGCAAGACCACACCCAGCTAAGCCTCCAATATTTGAAAGGAAGATACTGAAAGTGTTTTCTACTCCAACAAGTCCAAGGCAGAGAAAATTTGCAAATGTGGTTAAAGTAGGAGAGAGTCTATCACAAACTTGCAGCCAAATTCGGCAATTTCATTCACTCAGTGCTGGCTTTAGAGGCATGAAGGATGCAAGAGTGAAGGGGTTATCAGTTCTTCCTCCATGGTTTCAGAGTGCCACAGAGGCCAGGCAGAGTGCAGCAGGGACGTCCCTGAATAAAGAAGGCCCTGATAGACCATTTCGTGAAGCTGTGAATGTGAAGCCTGGTTGGCAGCGGAGACCCCAAGAAGACATTCAAGATGCCAGACCTGTGAGATATTTGCCAAGGAGAGCTGCATACAGGGAGTGGTACCAGCCTAAGAAAGAGATGTATGCTAAGAAAGAGATGTATGGGGGCTGGAGAGATAGCCTAGCGGTTAAGAGGGCTGACTGCACTTGCATCAGACCCGGGTTTGATCCCCAGCACCCACATGGCAGCTGAGAACCATCTGTAACTCCAATTCCAGGAGAACTCCAGTTCCAGAAGAACTCCAGTTCCAGGAGAATCCGACACCCTCTTCTGACCTCCGCGGCATTGCACAACACGGGTGTACAGACCTACATGTAGACAGTACATTCATACACATAGAAAATAAATAAATAAGTAAAAATTAAAAAAAGAAAGAAAGAGATGTATGTTGCACTCAATCCTGGAAGAGCTGAACCATATAAGCCCTTTGGAAGTAAATTCCCAGAAGTCGCACATGGAGCTACTGGACTTGGTGTTTGCCCTGCTGGTTTTCGGTCTTGTTTTGGTCCAGTATTTCCTCACTATGCCTCTATTCCTCCCTTTTGGAATGGGAATGTGTATTCAGTTCCACTGTATGTTGGGAGTATGTAATTTGCCTTTTGATTTTACAGGAGCTTACAATTAAGAGATTGGCCTGTGTCTCAGAAGAGATTTTGGACTATAGACTTTTGAATAGAATTGAGACTGGTAAAGACTATGGGACTTTTAAGGTTGGACTAAATGCATTTTGCATTTTATATGTCCTATGGGGGCCAGGGAGTGGAATGTGGTGGTTTGAATGAGTGTCCCCCATAGGCTTTAAGTATTCAGACATTTTGTCTCCAGTTGGTGGCACTGTTCTTGGAGGTCTTAGAAGGTGTGACCGTGTTGGAGGAAGTATGTGATTGGGGGCAGGCTTAGTGAGTTTAACAAGCCTTGTGGTCTCCAGTCTCTCTCTCTTGACTTCCTGTGCCCATTGAGAGATGTGAACCTTGACTTGCTGCTCCAGCCCTGGCCACCATGCCTCCCACCACAATGGACTCTGATTCCCTGGAACCGTCAATCGCAAGCTCAAATAAACTCTTCCTTTGATAAGCTCCCTTGGTCATGGTGTTTTATCACAGCAACAGAAAAGTGACTAATACAGATGGTTAGAATCCATAAATTATGTTTGTGACTTTGGGGCACTAGGTCTTACAGACATAATAGGATTTTTTTCCTTGCATCTTCATTTTCCATTAAGTAAGGGAAATGGAAGAGAATATTATGGTTCTAGAAAGACAGAGAAGAATGGGGGAAATGGACTTATGAAAGGAGAGTTATAGCAGGAAGCACACATTTTTTTTCTATTTCTTTTTTAAAATTATATTTTAAGGGATTCACAATATAAGAGCACAGTTGCTTTCAGATCACATTGATGTTGCTCAGTTTGCCATACAATTAAGTAATTGGTGCTAGCATGCACAGATGAGGGATACCATTCATCGATTTT
Organism: Rhizomys pruinosus; assembly: GCA_009823505.1. Lineage (NCBI taxonomy): Eukaryota > Metazoa > Chordata > Mammalia > Rodentia > Spalacidae > Rhizomys > Rhizomys pruinosus. Next base: position 2,059,884 of record VZQC01012735.1, on the reverse strand, counting down.
TTTTTCTGGGACTGTGTTACTTCACTCAGCATGGTATCTTCTAGCTCCAGCCATTTACCTGCAAAGCTCATGATGTCATCTTTCTGTACTGCTGCATAGAACTCCATTGTATAGATGTACCACATTTTCTCTATCCACTCGTCCGTTGAGGGGCATTTGGGTTGGTTCCAGCTCCTTGCTATTGTGAAGAGAGACTTGGAATGAACTTGCCACCTGGCCCAGCCATACCATTCCAGGGCATGTACCCACAAGACTCATCTTACTACAGAAATACATGCACAGCCATGTTTATTGCAGCTCTCTTTACACATTTTATTTAAGAAAATAAAAGAATGCCGGGCGTTTTGTAGCATACCTTTAATCCTAGTACTCCAGAGGCAGAGGCAGAGGCAGGTGGATCTTTGTGAGTTCAAGGCCAGCCTGGTCTACAGAGTGAGTTCCAGGACAGCTGGGGCTACAGGGAGACCCTGTCTCAAAAAGACCAAAAAAAAANGTGTAGGGTTGGGGTTTGGGGTGGTTTGTTTTGTGTGGAGAGATGATGACACCTCTTTCTGACCTCCGCGGGCATTGACACAACACGGGTGTACAGACCTACATGAAGTTCATACATTCATTACACATAGAAAATAAATAAATAAGTAAAAACTAAAAAAAAAAAGAAAGAACGAGTGTATGTTGCACTCAATCCTGGAAGAGCCTGAACCATATAAGCCCTTTGGAAGTAAAAATTCCCAGAAGTCGCACATAGAGCTACTGGACTTGGTGTTGCCCTGCTCGTTTCGGTCCTTGTTTTGGTTTCCAGTATTTCCTTCACTATGACCTCTATTCCTCCTTTTGGAATGGGAAGTGTATATTCAGTTCCACTGTATGTTGGGAGTATGTAATTTGCCTTTTGATTTTACAGGAGCTTACCAGTTAGAGATTGGCCTGTGTCTCAGAAGAGATTTGGACTATAGACTTTTGAATAGAATTTAGACTGGTAAAGCTATGGGACTTTTAAGGTTGGACTCAATGCATTTTGCATTTTATATTGTCCTATGGGGGCCAGGGCAGTGGCATGTGGTGGTTTGAATGAGTGTCCCCCATGGCTTTTAAGTATTCAGACATTTTGTCTCCAGTTGGTGGCACTGTTCTTGGGGTCTTAGAAGGTGTGACCGTGTTGGAGGAAGTATGTGATTGGGGGCAGGCTTAGTGGTTAACAACTTTTGGTCCCAGTCTCTATCTCTCTGACTTCCTGTGCCCATTGAGAGATGTGAACCTTGGCTTCTGCTCCAGCCTGGCCCCAGCCTCCCACCACAATGGACTTGATTCAGCCGGAACCGTCCTCCGCATAGCCTCAAATAAACTCTTCCTTTGATAAGCTCCCTTGGTCATGGTGTTTTATCACAGCAACAGCAAAGTGACTAATACAGATGGTTAGAATCCATAAATTATGTTTGTGACTTTGGGGCACTAGGTCTTACAGACATAATAGGATTTTTTTCCTTGCATCTTCATTTTCCATTAAGTAAGGGAAATGGAAGAGAATATTATGGTTCTAGAAAGACAGAGAAGAATGGGTGGAAATGGACTTATGAAAAGGAGAGTTATAGCAGGAAGCACCACATTTTTTTTTCTATTCTTTTTAAAATTATATTTAAGGGATTCACAATATAAAGCACAGGTTGCTTTCAGATCACCTGATGTTGCTCAGTTTGCCATACAATTAAGTAATTGGTGCTAGCATGCCACAGAAAGAGGGTACCATTCATCATTTTTTCTCTGGGACTGTGTTACTTCACTCAGCATGGTATCTTCTAGCTCCAGCCATTTACTGCAAAGCTCCATGATGTCATCTTTCTGTATGCTGCATAGAACTCCATTGTGATAGATGTACCAATTTCTCTATCACACTCGTCCGTGAGGGGCATTGGGTTGTGTTCCAGGCTTTGCTATTGTGAGAGAGACTTGGAATGAACATGCCACCTCTGCCCCACCATACCATTCAGGGCATGTACCCACAAGACTCATATCTTACTACAGAATACCTGCACAGCATGTTATTGCAGCTCTCTTTACACATTTTATTTAAGAAAATAAAAGAATGCCGGGCGTTTGTAGATACCTTTAATCCTAGACTCCAGAGGCGAGGCAGAGGCAGGTGGATCTTTGTGAGTTCAAGGCCAGCCTGAGTCTCAGAGTGAGTTCGAGGACAGTGTACTCACAATCTCGAAAGAAAATCAAAAAAAAGACCAAAAAAAAAAAAAAAAAAAAGAAAGAAAGAAAAAGAAGGGACTTTCAAAAATTTGATGCCGTGGGTTGTGGCTGCCTTATAAGATCTAGCGTCCAGGAGGAGCAGGCAGAAGAATCTCTGGGTGAGAGGAGGGCCAGCCGAGCTCCACACGGAGGATCCAGATGGACTGGGGCCGGGGAAAAACGAGGCAACAAACAAAACAAAAACAAACGAATACATTGCGTGGCAAAGTAAAGGGTGTTTTCTAGGTGACAAAGATAAGAGTGGTTCACCGTAAATTGGTGTCAATAAGGCAGAGTGACAGATAGGTTAGAAGAGAGGAGGTGGATATCATAGTATTATAGATCGGATAATATTAGAAAATTATAGATATACGAGATTATATAATATCTCAATCTTTTATATTTATAAATATATAAATATATTCCTTCATTCTGTCACAACTTCCTGCAATATATCTAACCCTCTGCTCACATTCATCCCACTCTTATCCACACCACATGAATGCCCCTTTGTCTATCATGTCTGCATCCCACGTTCATTTCTGTTTACAATGTACATATTTTCGAGGGTATTTCTGTAAATCTGATCTACATGCACGTGAGTATGGGTGCTGATGGAGGCAATTAAGACAATACCTTAGCTGACTGTGGTGGTGCATGCTTTTAATCCCAGCACTCAGGAGGCATAGGCAGGCAGATCTATGTAAGTTCAAGGCCAGCCTGGTCTACATGGTGAGCTCCAGGACAGCTGGGGCTACAGGAGATCCTGTCTCAAAAGAAAAAAGGCAATACCTTACCTTAATTGAAGTTCCCTTCTCAGATGAGTCTCATTTGTGACAACTTGGCATTAAAGCCTACCATTCAAGTGTCCTGGAACTGGAGTTACTGGTGACTGCAAGCCACCCGATGTGGGTCTAGGTTCAGTGGAAAAGCAGCAATTGTTCTTAACTGTTGAGATATCTCTCTAGCTCCACCTTCTCTATTTTTCAAGTGACCAAATACATATCATGATATTTAAGAAAAATAAATGTTTTAATTAATTTTGTAATTACCTAGCATAATTATTCTCCATATTTTTCCTCAACCTTTTGTTGTGTTGGTAACTTATTTATATCACAATTTCTTTCTTTTCCTTTTTTTTCTTTTTTTTTTTTTTGTCATTTCAAAAGAGACAGGGTCTCCATGTAGCTCCAGCTGTCCTGGAATTCTCTCTGTAGACCAGGCTGGCCTTAAACTCACAAAGATCCGCCTGCCTCTGCCTCTCAAATGCTAGGATTAAAGGTATGCACCACCACATCACAATTTCTATAACACTTTCTACAATTAGTATAGAAAGATAACTTAGGGGGCTGAAGATATGGTACAGCAGTTAAAAGCAGAGGCTGCTCTTGGAGAGGTCTTGGGTTCTATTCCCATTGCCCACATGGCTGCTAACAACCATCTGTAGCTCTAGTTCCAGGGGATCTGGTGCTTGTTTCTGTCCTCCCTGGGCTTTACGAGACATAGTTGTACTTACATGCAGGCAATACACATATACATGTAAAATAAAAATAATAATCTCTCAACTGATGAGTGGATAATGAAAATGTGGTACATCTACACAATGGAGTTCTATGCAGCAGTAAAGAAAGATGACATCATGAAATTTGTGGGTAACTTGCTGGAACTAGAAGCTGTTATGCTAAGTGAAGTAACACAGTCCCAGAAAGACCTCAATTGAAGCTTCTTACTTAGATGATTCTAATTTTTGAAGAATCAACATTAAAATCAACCATCAAAAAGGCCCAAATGCAATTTAAATTAGAATTTAGAAAACTCTTTTTTCAATAATCGACAAGTGGGACTTCATTAAACTCAAAAGCTTTTGTACAGTGAAAAACAATCAAAGAAGTGAAGAGGAAACCCACAGAGTGGTAGGACACCTTCACATCTGACAGAGTATTAACATCAGAGTATATAAATTACTCAAAACACAAAGGAGCAAGAAAACAAATGACCCAATCAAATGATGGAGTAAAAGCCAGGCATGGTGGTGCATGCTTTTAATCCTAGCAATTGTGAGGCTGAGGCAGGTGGATCTCAGTGAGTTCAAGGCCAGCTAGGGATATAGGGAGACCCTGTCTCAAAAAAAGAAAAAAAGAAAAAAAAAAGATGGAGTAAGAGCTGAACAGAGACTTTACAAATGAAGAAGTAAAGATTGGCTGAGAAAGATCTAAAAAGTGTTGAATATCACTAATAATCAAGGAAATGCAAATTAAATCCACTTTAAGATTTCATCCTACCCCAGTAAGTCTGGCTATGATCAAGAAAACAAATGATACCAAATGCTGGAGAGGTTGTGAGAAAAGAGGAACACTCATTCACTGCTCCTGGGAATGCAAACTTGTGTAATCCCTATGGAAAGCAGTGTGGAGAACTCTTAATATACTCAAAATGAACCTACCACCTGACCCAGTCATACCACTCCTGGGTATATACCCACAAGACTCATCCTATTGCAGAGATATGTGCACAACCATATTTACTGCAGCTCTCTTCACAATAGCGAAGAGCTGGAAGCAACCCAAGTGTCCTTCAACTGATGAGTAGATAAAAGAAAATGTGCTACATCTACACAATGGAGTTCTATATAACAGTAAGGAAAGAAGTCATTGTGAAATCTGCAGGTAAATAAATGGATGGAACTAGAAGCCATTATGCTAAGTGAAGTAACACAGTTCCAGAAAAACAAATGACTTACAGTGCCACTCATTTGCAGATCCTAGCACCAAATCCTTATTTATAAGGCAACTCAGGAATTTTTTCTCTTTTTTAGTAAATATAATACCTGATGCTACTATAAAAAGTACATTAAGCCAGGTGTGTTGGTGCACACCTTTAATCCTAGCACTTGGGAGGCAGAGGCAGGTGGATCTTTGTGAGTTCAAGGCCAGCATGGTCTACAGAGTGAATTCCAGGATAGCTGGGACTACAGGGAGACCCTGTCTCGAAAAGACCAAAAAAAAAAAAAAAAAGGGGCAACTAAAACTCCCACGACGCGAGTAAAACAGAAGTGCAGGACCACCC